>KZ308327.1:760457-817185 GCA_000376725.2 Ladona fulva | reverse complement strand
AAAAATTTCAAAACTTTAAAAAAAAAGAGGTCAATTTCTGTACGATTTTCCGTGTAGTGACCCATATACTCCTCCACCTCTACTCTTCCAAGAATTTCGCTAACGAATTCATACCAGCCTCTTTCTCCCTTCTGCTTCTATGCACTTGATGCACCTCCCACCGTTTTACCTGCCTCCCTGGTAACCCTTTCCCCCTCCATCCCTTTCCTTTTTCTTATATATTCTGTGCTTTTCCTGAATTTCCTCCTGATGATGACCAAGGTACGCCGAACCCGGTCGCGCAGTGTGTATAGTGCTCTCTGTGAAATCTGTAAATCTCTATTATATTTTATTCATCGTAAAATCAAATAATTGTTCCATCATCCTATGAATCAATAGAACATCCTATTGATCATTCAACTTCCGAAAATTTATCTTAATCCCATTATTATTTGACTTTCGTGTAGTTCTTACGGCGCACAGTGGTCTGGAGAGCCCGTTTTTGCGGTCAGTCGATTTTTCGTACTTTTTCGTATGGATCGAAAAACTTACTCCTATTGAAGATAAATATCCCTTTTAATAGAAAGTGGTCGAATTTCCTTTCTGGTAACCATTGTAAATGAGAAATAGGCCTTCAAACATGGGTGACGTAGATGAGCTTGATTTCTTAGAAATTTTGCGCCATCTTCGCTCTTAAAATTTCACTACTAGAATTGCTTTATTTACAACGAATATTGTTCGAGTTTATTATCACATTGTATTCTTAAGATCTATAATAATTTTATACTATATTTACCCTTAGATTTGTCAAAAGAAGAGTATTTTCCTGGATACGTTTTAATTCCCGATCAATTAAAAAGATGTTGACTTATAAAAAAAACCACCCTCTACCACCGCGTTCTCGCATAGTACAATACGTTTTAATATCTATTTACTATAAGATGTAAAAAAAGCTGCTTTTCCGTTCGTTATTTGACGATTTGTGACACCACTCCGCCGAAGCTGGGTTTGCCAGATAGGTGGCTGCCAGTGTAAACAAAGGAATTTCGGCCCATTTTAATAAAATCCAAAATTAATTTCGCTTCAACAATATTACTAGAAATTCGTGTTACGGTAATTTAATTTTGGTGCTGAAAGCAAATTTAAAACTTCATCAGGAATGCTCCCTCCTTTTGTTTTCGGAGATCTTCTGAGTGACGTTATTATCGGGTCTGATGTTATTAGGAGGTGATGTACTAAATCAGTATTCCCATCAGTTCTTGATGCTTTCCTTGTAAAAAACTCTCTAAATCGTCTGCAATCTTTGTTGCTCGAATCCTGCGCTTCTTCTGAAAACATCCCAATAGGAAGTGGTGCTGCACCTATGATAGACACACCATGAATGAGCACATTATGCAATGCTGGAGGCATGAAATACCATGGGTATAGTGTCACAAAATTTTCAGCTGTCTTTTAATTAAAAATCATTATTTTTGGTAAATTTTGGTTTCAGAAATAAGTATTCAATTATCAAAGTAAATATTTAACAAAACATTTAGTAGAACATTTTATGCAACATGTTATAGAGTAGGACACCCTTTTATTGAAAAACTTGGATACATGTTTACATAATAAATATAACGATTTATTTATTTAAATCATCCAGATATCACAATGAAGTCCAAAAATCTTCCACGGCTATTTCAGTTAATTTCAATTTTAATTAAATAATAATACATCCTCATTGAATATCATATGTAGGCATTATTACTCAACCTACCTACAGAATGATAACCCTGTTGTCTCACACCTCAAGAATACTGTTAAACATAGTAAAAATAAAATTGCGGAAAAATAGAATAATACATTGATGAAGACCAGTTAGAATGCAGAAAATTTAGGGGAACGAAAGATGCAATTTTAGTTCTTAGAAAAAATCCTGGAAAGAAGATTGAATGTAAAACCTATTCTGAATCTAGAAAAGACGTTTGGCAGAGTAGATTTGCTGAGAGTAGTTGGAGATTTGGATTCTGATTAATCATCCCATCTCTAGTGTCAATATGAAGCATCTCATATGCCACTGGTGGCCTGTGGTGAATAAATCTAAATCATTAACAGCAATATATCCAATCAGAATATATATGCAGTCATTGTTCACTTATCACCTTTTGCCAGAAAAAGGTGACACAACAGTGCATAGTAGATTTCTCACAATACAAAAATTGTAGGGGCACCAAACATCGAAGAGTTACATGAAAAAGATCATTCTTTAAAAGGTCAGATAATACTAATTTTCTTCTATTACTGCCAGAAATTAAACCTTCTTCCTTTGTGAGAATCATTTTTAACAAATTTAAATGCATGATAAAGCATTAAACATGTTGAGAAGAATGAAAAATGATCAGTATTTCTTTAACAAGTTATGTTATAGAAAGTGGTATAATTACCGTGGTGGTATCATCCAGGCTTCTTATGACAGGAAACAATATTATTTTTTAACTATGAGAGTAGGAGTAAATTTTATGTAAAAATAGAGGAGATTTGCCATGTAATGGGGAAAGTTACCTGAAGAGAGTCTCTTTAGTTCTTAATAGAAGCTATCATGGATGAGGTAGCAAAGGGGGAGGGAGTATTTGCACTTTTTTCTCTGAACATACAATACAAGGTGCTGCATTTGTGGTAAAATTAGTTGAAAAAATATATCTTTTTAGAAGAAAGGATAAAATTTGGTGCCAATGACCAGCCAAATACCATCTACAAAGTAATTCAGAATATACTGGCTAAATGTCAACTGAGATGTTAATTAGTATTATTTATAGTCAATCAACTACTTTTTACTTAAAAATTTACTATTATTAAAGCCAAGGAAACTTGACAATAATTAATTCAAGAAACAGGATAATTCAAATGATTGCTTCCCATGTGTTTTCCTTACATAACTACATTGTATCTACATTGAAATTTAGCTAGATATTTAATAAATTATTTTAATTATCTGGATAAGGAATAATAAACTTTCAATGTCAAAAATGGTTTCTTAGGGAGAGATGGGAGGAGAACATTTTAATTCAAGGAAAACATGACTTGTTGCCTTTAAAACAATAATAGCTTATTAACATTTGGCTTTCACTATGATATGTGTGCAAAATTTTTGCTTAATACTTTAAACTTTCCACTTCCAAAACCACAGCAGGTTAACATCACAAAAAATAAAACTGTGATTGGCTCAATTAATAAACTTAACATTTGAACACGTACTCTGTGTATAAAAGGTTTATGCATACAAAATTGGTTTTCAATTGAGCTTTATCCAAAATATCTTAGTCTTTCATGATATGGTTGTTGGGGACTCACTTTCATGTAATTCACTAGCGCATTTTCTTGCCACAATGGCAAGACTCCTGGGAGATAAACTTCTATCAAATATCTGAACCAAAGATGCATTAACAGATCTGCCACCCTCTTCTAAGAGAAATGCTAGTCTATCAGCTAAGATAAAGCCCTCAGCAACTGACTGAATGAAAGCTTGAAGTGCATACACTGCCTTGGTGAGATGCATTACTCTTGGAGTGCACAATTCCTCTGTGAGTTCATTCAGCTTTGCAATATGTGATTCATATTGGGAGGATGTAGAGTGATCAGTGGAAAGTTTAATAACATGAGAGAGAGAGCTGCCAACATTCTCTTCAAGTCCAATAATTCCTGAAAACTCCTTGCTTGAATCTTCTGAATATCTCCTATTGGTCAACTCATCATCTTCTTCATCTACATAAGGTAAATTTTCATCAACTGAGAAGGCACTAACTCCTAGAGATTGCTCTAGAATTTCTTCTTTCCTATTCATACAATTCAATGGTCTACAATGACTAGAAATTTGGACTAGACAACTTTCTTCTTCAATGGAAGAGCCACCCAATGTCTTAGCTTGAGCAGCTTCAGTCTGAACATTAAATGTAGAGAAAAGGCCTTGAACTTCTTTTCCAAGTTGAGGAGTTTGGATAACTTTTGGTGCACAGCTCACAAACTCAAACCTCTTCAATGCATCTCCAAAGTATTCACCAAAGCTTGAGACTTGAGTTTTGCGCAAACCTTTCCGTCTTCTCTTTTTCAATCTGTAGCCACCTGAAGGACAAAATAACATCATTTAAAAATAATATACTAATATCATTATCATTACAGAGTAAACTTATTACTATTGGTTTCGATTAAATTATTTTAGATAGCCAGATACACCCAGAAATGATGAACAAGGATAACAACTCAAATATAATAATGATAATAATGTCTTTATTTAGGCGAATTATGGTCTATTGAGACCATTCTTACAATTAACCTAGACCAACACAAACAACCATGCCCTAAAATTGCTTTGAGAGCTGAGGTCATTTTGCACATAGGACTGGAATTGAAACCGAATTGGATTTTGTCACTAAATTACAGATGGTATATATTAATGAAGAAAGAAAGTCTTGCACTCTCGAAAATGAAAAATTGCGATCAATCTTACTTATACAGTAAAACCCCTCCTAAAGGACACCCCACTACAACGGACACCACTCCTAATGGACAATTTCATGATGTCCTGAACAAAAGTATTGCATTTTACATACATTTTGAACCCCTCAACACTGGACACTCTCAAGCGGACGCGGACAGCTAACTTTTTGCTCCCTGGAAATTAAGTAACCTCTGATAACGGACACCTTAGCTGATTTTACAACCAAAATCCTTTCAATACCCGATGTCCTTGCGACACTCTAACACTTCTTGATCTGTAGAATGGAGCTCGGTATACTCAGTTCCAAAAGTCTATCAATATGACACAAATTCATTACTTAATACGATTTTGCTATCGTAGCGTACATTCGCTGCAAAGTGTTACTTCCATACTACAATGGGACGTGGTCCCCTCACATACGTTTCCATTTCAGTCAATCCTGAGGTTTATAGTTCCATAAGATGGCATTGCGGAAGTTTCTTTCTTTATAAGAGAATGTAGAGATTATTAACTGCTACGAAGACAGTAAATCTTCTGTGAGGGTTCTTGCTGAGCACTTTAAAGTTAGAAAAAATAAAATCGCAGGAATATTAAAAAATAAAAACAAACTTCTGAGATTTTTCCGTGAAAGTGAACTTTTGGATAAAAGGAGCCATGTATTTCAGGTCGGCGAAGGTGCTAATATTGATAAAGCAGTTTTTGAGTTGTTTCGACGAATTCGGTCACGAAAAATTCCGGTTTCGGGTCCTATGATTCAAGAAAAAGCCTTAGAAATCGCTCAGGAATTGAATGTTGGTGCATTTAAAGCGTCCAACGGGTGGTTAGACCGCTTCAGAATCTGTCATAAAATAACATTCAAAGCTATTTGTGGCGAACTGGCATCGGTCAGTGAAGATACAGTAACTGAATGAGCATAAAAAATTAGAGGAATAGTTGAAGAGTATGCTCGTGAAAACGTTTCTAACGCTGATGAAATAGGGTTGTTTTATCATGTCCTCCCAGAAAAAAGTTATGCATTAAAGGAGAAATAGTGCAGGAGGAAAAGTTGCCAAAGAACGTTTGACGGTTCTTCTTTGCACCAGTATGTATGTAGAAAAGTTACAGCCTCTTGTCATTGGAAAAGCTGCCAAGCCAAGGTGCTTTAAAGCAGTGAATATGGAATCTCTTCCAGTCTCATGGAAATTTAATTCGAAAGCATGAATGACCACGGATATCATGACTAAGTGGTTGGAGAATTTAGACAGACAAATGAAAATTCAGAAGAGAAAAATATTGTTATTTTTGGATAATGCGACTTCCCACCCTCACCTTGAGTTAGATAATGTAAAATTGGTCTTCTTTCCTCTGAACATTACCTCAACATCGCAGCCTATGGATCAAGGCGTTATACAAAATTTAAAAGTAAAGCATCGCCAATTTGTTGTAAGTCACTTGATCGCTAACTTAGAAAAACATTCATCTGCTCAAGATTTAGGATTTAGCCAGAAGTATTGACGTTTTATTGGCGATCATGTGGATCAAGAACGCTTGAAATGCCGTGGTGCCAGCAACAGTTAAGAATTGTTGTAGGAAAGCTGGTTTCCCTAGCGGCACAAAAGACAACGAAATGGATGAAGTATGGATGGATAGTGGGTCAGTAGATGAAGAAACAGAAAAGCTTGGTGGACTAATAAAACTGTCTAATATGAGTATGGAAGCTTGCGAGTACTCAAAGATAGATGAAAAACTAACTACAGAATATACCAGTTTGGAAGTAAAAGATATTTTAATATCTATCCAGGAAATAAGTGGCCCAAACAAAATTAAAGAGGGATGATCAAGAAATAACAGAATGTTAGTACATTATCGTTTTGTTTATTTGGTAATTCCATAGATAATTTAACTAAAATGTGCTCTTTTACATTTCAGCTGCCGACAGCATTAAAACTTATTGCGAAGGCCTAGATAATCTGAAAAAATTTAAAGACTTTTACGATAGGAAGCAGGACATCATAGGCTATATCATATGTGATGCCATAATCCATCACGAACAACTAATTGTAATTTAGAAAGAGAAGAAACAAACTGAGATCCCTTCATATTTTAGAAGGTATAAATTCGATTCTCGAGAATAAAATGTAAATCATAAGCCTGAATTATAATTTTTATGCAAATTACTAACATTAATCTACTAGTTTATAACTTATTTTTTGTTTTGGTTTAATGCTTTTACATGTAAATTACATCAAGTGTGCAAGTTTATTTGTAATTATATTGATATTGTTTACTTATCTAGGAAATACATTTCTTTAAGTTATACGAGAGTTTAAAAAACGCCCCTCTTAAGCGGACACCCCTCAGCAACAGACGATCACCAAGATCCCGAGACTGTCCCTTGTAGAGGGGCTTCACTGTATATTATTTGCTCCTGGTCTTTCTGGATGAAAATAAGTTTGCCCAGGGTTTCTAGCATGTAGAAATCTAACACAGTTTACCACATCTCTAAATCTAACCGTTTCTGAGAGAGGGGGACAGAAAGACAGATGGATGAACACTTCGCAAATTATGTATAAAATAATATTATGATAATAACCAAACCAAGGCACAATTCCCTGATATGATCAATGCCTAGTAAGGCTGCAGAATCTTTGGAGCTGAGATGTGGTGAATACCACAATATCTGTCATAGGATGCATGGAACTGCTTTAGTTCCTGAATGCCCAGGGTAATTTTCTTTCTGCCAAAGAAAGAGTAAACTAATGAAATTAACCAATGCACTTATAATGTTCCCCAAATGATGGAGCATCTGCTAACATGTCAGAATCTCCTGAGTGAATGTACAGTGGAGGACCTAGCAAAGGCTGCCAAACTTGTCTTGAGCAGTGTAGAATGAGCAGGACATCTTAACCATTCTTAAAAGTATAACATGTTACACTTAAGACATATTTTTAGGTGACTCATGATATTTTGGTTGTACACAAAAAATAAATCAACTAACCTTTTAAAGCATACAGCTCAAGGACTGCTCGTCCCATCACATGTATTGCATGTTCATCATGCTGAGCTGGAGTCATCAATCTCCACATTTCCACAGTTATTTCAGATGCTAATCGTAAAAGAGGTCTTTTCAGGAATTTTTGACTTGAAGGAACAAGGCTCCTTAACAGCTTACTCATTGGAAAATCTGGAAAAGATTCCTCTTCCCAGCTAACTATCATCTTGGTTTCACTTTTGCAAGGATTTGATTCCCCTCCCAATTCATTGTGCAAATTCAATGCAGCACCTTGGTTACTGGAGTCATTTACTGGACCTCCACCATCAGAATTTCCAATGCTTTCATGGTATAAATAATTGTAAGGAATTTTATTCACTTCCTTGACTTGACTTACACTTTTGTCTTCTCCTAATGAGGATATTAAAGAAGATGAGGTAGGGTTTGGTTCCATTTGAGGATTGAAGGTTCTTTCCAATGTCTTCATCTTGTGGTAGCAACAAGCCAAAAGGATGAGAAGTCTGGTCTCTGGGAGCTGAAGGAAAAGTCTCATAGCTGTTGGGCTTAGGTCACCACAAGAATGAAGACTCACCATGCACACACAATTATCAGCCACTTGCAATTTGCTGGGACTCTTATTTTCCAGATCTGATGACTTTGAAGAAGACTCCTCTACTGAACTTGAGCTATCAGGCTCTTCTTGGACTTGACCACAAGAGCACTTTCTTATCCAGTTGTTCTGGTCTTCCAATGCATGTCTGACATCTTCTACAGTAACATTCCAGCCTTCCTTCTTGTGAGCCGGATTCAATGTGAGAGCCATGTGGTTAACACCTGATGAACATATGGGCTGTTGCATTCTCACAGCCCTCACCACATGACCTGCATCTGCCTCAAGTCCAAGTACACGGTAACCACTTTTATGATGTAGCAATTTTCCTAAGTATCCCTTTATTTGAATTGAAAAGGTAAGACAGAAAATGTATAAGAAAATACTGATTACTATAAATACATTAAAAGACATTATTTAACTGTAAAATAAATCCCATTTTAAGATTCATTAATTAAGATGCATTATGTACGTGCATTTTTGTTAGAAACTTCAAATATAAAATTGAATAGAATATGAGATTTCAAGTAATAATTGAATGTCAGCAAATTTCAATTATTCTATCTGTAATGTAAATGACATAATAAATTGAATAGAAACCTTAAAGAACCTTATTTTATCTGAGTATGATACTTAATGTTTATCTTCTTCCATAGTTAATAATTAAGAACATCATATACACTTGTTACATGCTTTAAGCTTTTACTTCTAAGCCANGTTGGTTCTATAAACTATAATCATGTAACTAAAATTATGAGCAAACAACATTTCCCTAACAGCAAATTGAAATTACTGCTAAGAATGTTACATCATTATTAAAATTTGGAAGACATCTCTTATTTGAATATTAGTTAAAGTTTTTGGTAGTTTTCACCAACTCAATTATTATCTTTTAAATGACATTAAGTTCCACAGTTTTTCATTTCAGCATAATCCCATGAAGCTTTTTATATCTAGGTATTGACAACAGTAATAGTAAGACAAAAACCTTTTAATGTTGGGCTAGTTTTAATTTAGATTTTATAAACTTATAGTACTGCTTGAGATTTTCATCTTATCAAAAGTTGCTGCAATATTCATAAAAGGATTAAAACTTGATGAAAATCATTCTATGTAATTCATTTCTTTTAGTAGTTCTAAAAAGTAAAAAAAATTTTGAGCATCAATAAACTTTTCCTAAAAAGTTGCATGATAATATATCATACTTTTTCTAATATCAAATCAATTATTATGACCAAAAGAAAAATTTTTGCATGTGACATACTGTGCCTCAAATGAACGTTTAGTTTAATTATCTAGATATGCTTACCAAACCTGATCCCAAATCTAATATCCGAGAGATCTGACTATAATTACATTGTTGGTAAATAAATGATGCCAGATGAAGGACTTCATGCTGTTTTTTGGGTGACATGCCTTTACGAAGTTTATCTGGAATTTGCTCCCAACTTGCAGATGAAGATAATTGGTCTTCAGAGGCACTTGGTAGTGTTAACTCATGATATTTTTGAATGAATTCTAAAATACAACTTGCCCATCCATCCTATCATAAAAATAAAATTCATAATAATTTACCTATCTTCATAATAAATTATATGAGTAATGCCAAAAGTATCTTCAACATATCAAATAGAAGATATTTTTACACTAGAATAAAATTGATACTTAAGCATGAAAGGAAGAATAAAGTTTTTAGATTTTCATTTAATTATCGTTTTTCATAATATTAATATGGTAGGCGTGACTTCATGGAAATTCACACATCTTAAAAGAAAGAATACTTTGTAATTTCCATGGTAGATTTTTAATTAACTAGTTTCATCAATGAGTTGAGATCTTCAGGCGAATCTCAATATCTCAACTAGTCAATAAAAATCAGCTATGGACATTACAAAGTATTCTTTCTATAACGATGCAAGGTTTTCATATAAAAATGTTAACATGCTTTCATTCAATTACATCAGTAATCAACATTACTATAGGAAGAGAGTTTTAAATAAAATAATAGAGAGAAATGATAAGTTGATTTTAATCAAAATACCATAAGAATTTACCTTTAAGATACCAGCAGTAAGCAGTTTCAGATCATCATCTGATAGGCACAGCAATGCTTTTATCCAAACTTCTGGGATATGTGAAAATATACCATTTACTAAGATATGAGTTGCTTGAAAATTGTATATCCATTGGTAATCATGTAACAATTTTGTTGCTTTACTTAAATATGTAGACAGTTCATTCATCAGGAGTCACTATTACAGTCCTTTTGTCAGACCTGAAAATTCATTCGCATGAAAATATTTTAGCAAAAAACCTAATCTAACAAATTTCTGTACTTAAAAGATAATTTTTGAAAATCCAGAGGAGCTACAAGCTCAAAGAGTGATTTAGTAATATTTAATGTAGGTTATAATTTTATGAAAGTATACTTCAAAAGTAAAAAAAGGAAGCTGTTTAAATCAAATTTTCTCATCATAAATAACAAGTACAACTTTCATTTCACTAATAACTATTAATCGATTTAGAAAAGAGGTACCAAGAAGATGCATTCTTATCCTATCTAGGATTTGAATAAATCTTCACTTCTAACTAATTCACACAGTAATTTTTACAAAGGGGGAAATGTAATTGTGTGTAATGAGACAAATGCCAGAAAATACAGAAGTGAAAAGAACTGATGGTTTATAAGGTCAAACCTAGATTTTTCCACTTACTGGGTGGATGCTATAACTAATTAAAAGTAGAGTAATTCCACTAAACTTCTTAAAATTTTCACACCTTTTTCCATCTTCACTCCATATTTAATTTCAGCTAAATGCAAAATAAAATTTGACTGGGAAGTTACGGATTTGGGTTCAAACATCTACCATATCAATCTTCAATTCCTTCAGTTCGTTATTTGGTTATCCCCTGATCTAGTATAGGATATTTTTATCAATATTTTTTGTTGTCATGTTTGGAATGGAGATTAAATTTAAATGCTCATCAAAAAATCCCAAGGATGATACATTTGACCAAAAATTTAGAAACAAATCAATGAACAACTTAAGGAAATCTCAAAAATCAACTCCCACAAACTTTATTAAAAGCTAATACATGATTCATTTCATGAACCAAGATGTTACACCATATTTAGTATTTAAAAAAAATACCATCTTCACATGAAAGTTTTGCCAAAACTAGCTGTGTCTTGTGAACTTATCTGTAATTCAGTACAGGTTTTACAGTTAAATGATGGTGTACAATCACTTCATTCAGTGATTGCCATGGTGATTTATTAAGCCAATGTAGTAACTCATGAATTAAACTGAAATATAAACTCAACTGCTTCATAAATACAATGTCCAACAAGTGAGCAGAAGATAAAACATCAAGTTGCACCATAATATAGTCATAACTTGGAAGAAAGAAAGGTGCAATAGATGGTGAAGTAGAGAAAACAGCTTATTTCTGGATGTACATCAGGTTTATGGCAGCTAAAAGTTGGATGATCCAGTTTTGAGTATTTGAAGGGAGTGTTTAAGAATAACAGTACATATGGATAGAATCTTCCTCCATGAGATTAAAAAATTATTAACTGATGTCAAAAAAGTTTATGATTTAAACTTGCAATTTGGATGTTTTTGAATCAGTATTTTTTTTACCGTAGGTTGGTAATTTATTTAACAAAAAATGGCTTAATTTTCAAAAAAATCTAAACAGAACAGAGAAAATTTTCTACTGAATTTTAAAAATTCATTTGTAGTATTTTAAGGATTATTGGCATTAATTAGGAATCACAATCACATTTTAGACAATCAGCTTTCAAGGCAATATATCACCCAATACTTAACGTAAAATCAAAACCTACTTATTTATTAAAGAAATGGCCCTTCTACGAAATCTTATATTATTTCAATGCAGTGTTTTACTTCAGGTCAAGAACATTTGCTTTTTACTCAGATTTTACTAACACTTGGTATCAGTAATTATGAAAAGCCATAATTACTCTTCACTAAAAATATTTCAAATTTTCTTAAATTATTTAATCTTTTGAAGTAGTTGAGAAACCTAAATTAAACCTTTTTATTACCAGATACTCAACATTTTCACCCAATTCTAATAATTCTAAAATTGTAATGTTTCTATCACATATATGATTTCTTTGAAACAATTAAATGAACTCATATATTTATTAACAATAATATTAATAGGCATCATGGTAAATTCAAGTTGGTTCTATAAACTATAATCATGTAACTAAAATTATGAGCAAACAACATTTCCCTAACAGCAAATTGAAATTACTGCTAAGAATGTTACATCATTATTAAAATTTGGAAGACATCTCTTATTTGAATATTAGTTAAAGTTTTTGGTAGTTTTCACCAACTCAATTATTATCTTTTAAATGATATTAAGTTCCACAGTTTTTCATTTCAGCATAATCCCATGAAGCTTTTTATGTCTAGGTATTGACAACAGTAATTTCTCAAGGTACAATTCAATCAAAATACAGTGGTGCCTTGAGATACAAGTGCCTCAACACACAAGTTTTATGAGATAAGAGCCATCACTATGTTCAGTTTTTGACTGAGTTACTAGTCAAAATTTGAGATATGAGTCAGCCTTGATTTAACGATTTTCGAAGGTTTACCAGGCTATCTGGGAGGCTAGTCTTTTGTTAATTTTCTGCTTATATAAAAGAGCAACATATTATTTCCCTGATATTTTGTTGCTTTAAATGTTCCTCAAACATTAACTTCTGGAGTAACACAGAATGTACCATCCCATCATCAGTTTCCTATCTGACTAAATAATGGTATCCTTAGATTTAAGAACTTAAAGAGGGAATGTTAAAAATGATGTGCAAACCAATGATTGCAACATGTTTTACCATGAATCACATGTGATCAAAAGTTGACCAGACTTCTTAAACACGGACTTGATCATACATTCTTTAAGGTATTCTCTTGTCAATACACATTACACAAAAGAAATAGAAAATTTATACAGATTGTTTCATAATGTTTATTTATAAACTTTCATGGCATAACTACTGAATAAAATATCAGCAAATACAAATTTCATAAAAAACCTATTTGACAATATGATACATGAAAACTACTAACAAAAAATAAATAAATTATGTTTAAGTTCCCAAAACAATACAATACTCAGTGTCTGCCTGCTAAACACAAGCACTCCAAGTCCAACAGATTCTGTGAGTAAAATACAAGATGATTCCACATTAAACATCAGTCCTCAGGAACAGTAACTTTCCACTTAGAGTTATTATTAGTGAAATCATTCTGAGGACCAAGAAGAGCACAAGAGAATGGAAGTGATCCATCAACTGTGAGATAATTATTGGCAACACGTAATAAATCATCACATGTCACAGCCATTAACTGTTCTCTATGCCACTGGAATAGCTCATCATCAACCCCTCTCAAAAACCGATCCATACCACGATTACCAGGAGCCACGGGAGCATCTACCCTTTGGAAGACTCCAAGTTTTGCTTCCTCTAGGTAAGTGTCTGTAACTGAATTTGATGAAATCACCCATTTTTGTGAGCCATCAAATACCTCAAATGTGTTTGCACAATGTGGATCTCTATACGAGAAGAAGTTGAAAATACCATCAGTGGAAATATCAGCACCAGAGCCATATGCTCCTCCCTCCTCTCGAATGCGAGGATGAAGATAACGAGCTGAAAGAAGCCTAGCTAAGATTTTTAATGGGGCATAATCAGGATGCTTGTAGGCTACACCAGTTGCTACTGCTTTTGCAGCAAAGTTGACAGGTAAGGGCAGCATGTAGTGTGTGTTTTGTGCAGAGTCCTCAGAGGAATAACATAAAGACTCTTTTTCATAAGGATCAATATTAATACTGCTAGAAGAGGGTGGAATGTCAACCAGAAAGGATGTAACTTGTTCTAAAAGCTGGTGCTCAGTTTCAGGGCTTGAATTTATGGAGATTCGAAGTCTGTTACCTCGATCTGGACCAAATAGGGCACTACCAATTTCTCTAACTCCCTGTAATATCTCTTCTGCCCCACTTCCTGATTCCGATGCTTTGGCAGCCGCTCTCTTAATGATCTCAAGATGAGCCAAGCCTACTGTTGAGATTTCTCTCCTCCTTGCAGCTGGGCTCACTTTTGCAGCTGCAGCTGAAAGGGCATAAGCATGCCCAGAGTGTGGAACTCCATTAGCTAAGGCTGCAGATTCCTCTCGCAGTAAAATGGCAAGGCGATGTGAATCCATCCATGAACCATTTGCTGCTGCATGCCATAATTCACTGCACAGTTTTAATGCTTTTTTAGAATTTCTGTCAAGGCAGATGGTCGACAGAAGCAGAGATTCCCTGAATGTTAGAGGAGAACAATTTGGGGCTGGTGCAGCAGCAACTTGTGACCCAAAACCAATTCCTCCAGTTGACAAGCTAACAGAACGATCAAAGTCTCGGGCATTGTGTTTAGCAGTGCCCATTTTAGAAGCTGCCAAACAAAATATAGGGATGTATGACTGAAGATGTTTGGGAAGACCAGCAACATCTAGAGCTGCTCTAATGTAAGAAACACCATTTGTGGGCTGAACAGAAGACTGCAACGGTATAGACATTCTTTGAACTACTTTTGCTCCATCAGACTCAACCTTGAGGCTGAGATCATCGGCAGAAAGTTTTGGAAGGCATGAGAGATCTTCATCCATTTGCTGTTCCTTTGCTAATGCCAATCCAAGTTGATACACTTTCTCTTTTTCAGCAACTGATAATTGACTGACTTTAGACAGTAATAAATCATTTTCTTTCTTTGACTGCATTTCTTCGTAATCTTCCTTTGGAGCCATGGTCAAAATCAGTTGGTGTGGATTGTTTCCCAAATATTTTTCAGTTGCCTTTCTTAATGCATTTGGATTATCTTTCAGGCGCTTTTTTAAAGTTTCAACTCTGTCACCAACTTTCAAATAGCTGATAATATCCCCATCATGATTCCATAAGGGTGTAATTTCTGAGAGGAGGGTTAAACCAAGACTAGATCCCATGCAGTGAGTTTCATCTCGTGCCGCCAGTTCAACACGATGCAAGACAGCGGCTATTCTTTCTTCTTCAAGGCCATCTCCTTTAGAAATAACAGCATCAGTAGCTTTTCTTACAGCTTCCAAGGCTTTTTCCAGATCAGAATTTTTAAGTCCTTGCAAACCTATAGCAAAAATAGTATCCCTTGTACTTGAATCGAAACCAGTAGCTGGGGCATACCCACTGCCTAAACCAGGTTCAATCAAATGAGAATAAAACGGAGCTTCAGGGCCTCTTATTAAAAGATCTGAGAGTATGTCCAAGAGAAATGTTTCATCTATATCTTTTATATCACAACAAGCTGAAGCCACTGCAACAGTGGACTGATTTTCTGGGTTAGGGGCCATGGGATCACGACTGCAATCAAGATGTTCAGAACGAGGCTTTGTCCAACGAGGCTCTGGAGGTATATCAGTTATGGCTGGTAGTTCCTTTCTCGAGGCTTCAATGTAATTTTGTGTGATAAACTTGAGAACGCTAGGTAAATAAAAATCACCATATGTGAAAAAACGGGCATTACCAGGATGATAATACCGTGCATGGAAAGAACGAAGGTCTTCCCACGTGAGTGATGGTATAGAGAGAGGATCTCCACCTGACACCTTACCATATGCACCAGAAGGAAGTAAAGAGCAGAGAAGCTTTTGTCCAAAGAGACTCTGAGGATCTGAAAAGGCACCTTTCATCTCATTAAAGACTACTCCTTTCAAGGTTATGGGAGAGGTAGGGTCATGCGGATCACAATGCTCTAAGCGCCAGCCTTCTTGCCTAAAATCGGTCTCTCTTAACCGAGGGAAAAATACTGCATCAAGATAAACTGACATAAGATTTTCAAAATCTGCAGGATTCCTAGTGGCGAAAGGATACATAGTGTAATCTGACCCTGTCATAGCGTTCATGAACGTGGCAAGGGTACGCCCACCCAACATTTTGAAGAATGGATCTCTAACCGGATATTTTTTACTTCCACAGAGGACTGTGTGCTCAAGAATGTGAGGGAGTCCAGAGGAATCAGGAGGAGGGGTGCGAAATCCAACAGAAAACGCCTGATTCTTGTCTGCTCGGGCCAAGTGTAGGAATCTTGCACCAGTAGCCGGATGTTTCAGGCGAATAGCTGTTAAGTGAAAATCTTTCACAGGTGAAACTTCTTCGACGGTCCAGCCTTCAACACAGCTGCCTTCTCTCACTTGTTTAATATCCCACGACACAACTTCTGACGTTTGATGAGCTATCACGTTATGATGAACATGTGACGTGCTAGCTCTGGTATGGTTTAAAAAATTACAAGATTTTAAAGGGCTATTTCTCAGTGATAAAATTGCAGGCATCATAGAAGTACGTATTCCTCTCCTGCTCCAGGCAAGATGATAGGAATTTCGATTTGCCATTTCCAAGATTTTCATGTTAACGGGATCCCTATCTGAAAATGATAATTTATACTTATATTTCGGAGGAAAAAGGAATGGACAACAATCAACTTTGATAGTTTAAATACGAAACTTTCGCTCACCTTAAAGATATCAGAGAAAGATTTTTTTTGGAAGAGGTTGAGAAGTGTATTTTAAAAAGTAATAACCATTGTAATTCGAGCAAAAAGTGTAGCGAACTTGTTAATGATTTTAAAATACGCAAATGAACGGAATTCTTTTACCTAACAATTCCCTTCAATTGTTAGGTAAGGCAGTTGTATTTAAATTGTTAATAAACCTTAAATACTTCAATTACTTAAGACATTGCTAAAATATACAGTCGACGTAGAATGTACAATCTAAGCATAGACTACGCATGAACAAAAGTTTATTGCTTAAGCGATAGCTTTTGTAATAAATATGCTCAGGAAAACTGTATGATTACTTTACATCACTAATACAAACCTTAAAAACTGGTGCCGGTACACCTTCGTTGAATGATGCAATAACACTGCGGTTTTCGCAACTCTACTATTAAAGATTAATCAAGCTCAGTGTGATGTTAATTGTTTGATGTTAAAAAGTTTAACGTATATATTCCCATTATTTTATCATTGTAATTTAAGTATTTTATCGAAATATTTTTCTTACTAATTTATTCTTATTAAGGAGTATCATAGATTCTCATGACTCTCATTATCGACTGTTCCGGTTCCGACCGTTCCTGAGTTACTTCGGTTACTTCCGTAACAATCGGCAGAAATGGCGTTTCATGCAATGGGAGACAAGTACACGGCTGCTCCTTTTTGGCAAAATGGACCGGTTCCAGGGGCTTTCTATAAGTTTCCTGACGTAAATCGTAATCCAGATGTCACATTTTCTCAAAGATCTCAGTAAGAATTTAAGCCATGTTATTTAGAAGAATGTCTTGGTAGTTTTAATATGTGCTTGTCATGTTTTGTTTCAGGTAGTAAGTATTAAGAATTGAAATTGCTTTTTACAGAACACCCATAACAACTGCTACATCAGTGCTGGGGATTGTGTACAATGGTGGTGTTGCCATAGCTGCTGATATTTTAGGATCTTACGGATCATTAGCCCGCTTTAGAGATTGCCCTAGAGTAATGAAAGTAAATGAAAACATAATTCTTGGAGCTGGAGGAGATTATGCAGATTTCCAGTACTTAAAAGATATTATAGAGCAAAAAATGTAAGTTTTTCGCTTTGATCTATTAAATCTATTTTTCATGGCACAATGAGTCTTAATTAAATGGGTTTTCTCTAGCATCGATGAAGAGTGTCTGGATGATGGATTCACATTAAAACCAAAATCTTTATACTGCTGGTTGACCAGAGTCCTTTACAACCGACGTTCCCGTTTTGATCCGTTTTGGAACAATTTTATCGTTGGTGGTATTCAAGACGGTCAACCGTAAGTATAGCGATATTACTCATCGTTATAGCGTTCAACATTCATGCACCTATGTATCGCAACCTCTCTATTGAGGCGTTGAACAGATATTCTGAGTAGTTTTGTTTTCTCTAATAAGGTTTCTTGGCACTGTTGATAAACTTGGAACAGCATTTGAAGATAAACACATTGCAACAGGATACGGAGCATATATGGCTTTGCCACTATTAAGGGACGCAGTAGCAGCAAAAGGTGACATAGGATTAACAAGAGACGAAGCCAAAGCCCTTCTCGTGCGATGTTTGGAGATACTCTTCTATCGAGATGCAAGATCCTTTCCTAAGTATCACATTTCGACAGTAGATATAGCAGATGGAGTTATCGTCGAAGGACCTCTCCAATTACAGTCTAACTGGGAGGTTGCTCATATGATCAAGTAGGTATTTATAAATCCCATCCAAACTACCGTTTGAAACTTTAAAGGTAAATATTGCGAAGGGGTCTACCAGCGAAAAAAAATCATAACACCTATGATCAGCAATATTTACCTTTTTAAAATTGTCTATTTACCTCACTGTAAAGGTTTGGTCTACAGGTTAGATTTTATACATAACTGATACTCTGTATTCCTAAGAATTTGAAGTATTAATTGTGTGACCTGCTATACTTCTCAAATTATAGGCCAATTTCACCGATAAGTTTACGATTTTTAGTATATAATAGAAAATCTTCAGTCTGCCATAGTGTCTTTGCAAGCTAGTTAATCGTCTTTAGTAAGAAATGACATGCTGTGTGTACTTATTATTTATTGTGCCAAATTTAACTACTTTTTTTTATTTTCAGGGGATATGAATGAAGAAAATACATGTCCTTAACAGCCACTTAAGTATTTACAAATGCAATAATAATCGAAATTAATTTTGTTTTCTTTATTTAATATTCCCCATGATAGATGGAATTTATAACATGATAGGTAAGGCTCCAGATTTAACAGTACAAGAAGTTGACAATAGATATTCTGAGAACAATCCAAAAGCCTTTGTTTTACATTTGTGCGACATTTTTTAATTGTATTTAAGTTGAATGCAAATCTAGGGACAGACATAAGCTGGTTACCACAGGCGAATCTATGATCACAATCAAGGTTCCCTATGAACATTATGGCTGGGCAGTACTACTTTTGTAAGCCACCCAACCAATTTGTTGAGCACTCACTATTTATTGAAATACTTAACAGCCACTTAAGTATTTACAAATGCAATAATAATCGAAATTAATTTTGTTAGGATTATTTGATATTCCCCATGATAGATGGAATTCTTCTTTGAGGAGCCTCCCTTTGTTGACATCGTTTTCTTGACGTCATTTCATCAAGGCTTTCTACCTTAAGTGGTTATCAATTAAGTTAACAATTGTTAATGTTCCAGATACTTTATTTAATTACAGTGACATTAATTGAAACTGCAGACTCAACAATTACTTTATTATAATATTTATACATTTTTCATGTTTTTATTTTTTTCTGTTCATTCTAAAAATTGATTTTAATTTACATTGACTGAGCTCTTAAAAATAACCTGCTTAGGAGAAAGCTAGGTTTATTGAACAATGGTACAGCAGTACATCCACACAAAACATTGTCTCCCCACAATGTATAAACAATAGGAAATAAATTTCAAATGGAATTCTTAAAGGAATGATCATTTGAAATATTACACAACTAGTTGAAAAGAAGTCCTTCAGAATGGCAGTAAATTAGATAAGATGGCATTTTTTGGAAGATGGATGGCTCAAATACAGTCAGAGCCCACTCAAACTCTTAGGAGAAAAGTACTTTAAAAGCAAAACTTTCTGGAAATAAGACAAAGCTAAGTGACTTCCTATTAATGTTAAGTAATGTAGCAAGCAGGATATAAATGTTGTGTAGAAAAGCTACTACAGGTAGACAGCAGATGGTAGTTAAGTAAAACTAAATGTAGGAACAAATTATTATTTTGGGAAAAGAATGTGACTGAACATTTAAAAGTTAATACCAGTAATTACAAGGTATCTTATTGTTTCTAAATCAAGAATAATTGTTGTAATGAAATTTCCAAACCTTGATCATGCACAAGCAAATTTATTCATTAGATGTTAATGAATCAATTCCTTTGTTCATACCAAAATAATCCCACAACCATCCCAAATAGAAGTTGAAAATTCCATAAATGAAGCATAAAAATACAATATTTACATTGGTATAGACTCAGCTAGTGAAAATAAAATTAAAGGCAATGGTAAGTAGACATAATTAAGATGTAAAGTTAAATAACTTTAAGTTGTGACTAAATTGAGTGATTACAACTTGTGGATAAGAATGGCAACTCTGATTATCTTTAAGTAATGCTCTTTTTCTCTGTCTGTACCACACTGAGTGGCAAAATGCTCAAAATTAAATATCATGAAAATACAACCTATTTATATATTAATTTCTTGTAAGATAAATGATAACATGATAGGTAAGGCTCCAGATTTAACAGTACAAGAAGTTGACAATAGATATTCTGAGAACAATCCAAAAGCCTTTGTTTTACATTTGTGCGACATTTGTTAATTGTATTTCAAGTTGAATGCAAATCTAGGGACAGACATAAGCTGGTTACCACAGGCGAATCTATGATCACAATCAAGGTTCCCTATGAACATTATGGCTGGGCAGTACTACTTTTGTAAGCCACCCAACCAATTTGTTGAGCACTCACTATTTATTGAAATACTTAACAGCCACTTAAGTATTTACAAATGCAATAATAATCGAAATTAATTTTGTTAGGATTACTTGGTTCAATTTGTCTAGTAAATAAAAAAATCAGAATAATTGCAACTTAAAACTCTTCCTTTGCAATGGAGTTGCATTTCTATAAATGACTTTTAAATTTTGCACCGCCCAAAGATAGAGGGAACTATGATCACAATCCTAGCCAAAGCATATATAAAAACAAACTTGTAACCATCACAAGAGTATGTAGTTCAAGATCTTTGAAAACTCAGTTGCTAAATTTTTTATTTTAAGTATAGGATATCATTTTTAATGAAGTTAATTCCAAGTAAATAATAGACTTGTAAAAGTTAAACTTAATTTCAAATAAATAAATTATATCTAGTTTATACAAGTGCTCCAATACAACTAGTTTTAAAATCCATACCCAATTGCTATCACTTGATCAGTTTTAACTCTACTTACTTCCATATGGTATAAAGAAACTAGTATGATAGGAGTAATTTCAAAGAGCTCATAAAAAGCACAGCATTTGTCAGGCAATTCTGGCATAACCCAAGAAGGTAAATTCAGAGTTAATGAAAATTAGGAAGAAAAAGATGTAAACTGTTCAATATGACGGCAATAATTTGAAGAACAGAGCATATTAGCTATTGAATGAAATACAAAATAACTTCTTACAATGATAAAAGAAATATCACAAAAGATATTGTGTCCTAAATATCCAACTGATTTCCTGTGCATCTAAACTATTCAACTAACCCTTATGGGGAATATGGGAGTAGCCTGAGAAGATAAATAAGTGTGAGATGATCTAAAAATAGATTATTATGGACGACTCCTATCAAACACCATGCAATTTCAACCCTTACTACATTATTATGATACATATCACAAGTTGATCTTGGGGACATTCCTTAAAATTGGCTTCCCAGTGAACATTTTCATTGAAAATTGTTTTCAGCATCAATCTAGCACCTATTTAGTATCTCACTTCTCTTGAATGAGTGTGGACTGAAATAGCAGATCATGTTTTACTGAAACTACTTATTATATCTTAAAAAACAAACTGTATTTATCAACAAATTCTTAGCAATATGGGGAGTTTCATAACTTCCAGGGTGACCCCTAAGTAAAATGAGTCACAAATACATTAGTCTTATCTTTTGGTTTATAATGAAAAGTCTAACTAGAATGACAGGAGTAAATAAGCTTTCAGGAGGCATTTTAAGGATCCCCATCTCATTTTTACAAGTACATAACTATTCTTCTTATAATATACAATAAAGACAAACCATGCTCTGCCGATTCTGGACGTTTCTAAAATTTCTCCAAGAATGAGAGACTAAATTATTGAATCCAAAGCATGGAAGGTGTTATTAAAAGTTAAGATGATTATTTAAATTTGTAAAATTTGAATAATATACTTTCTAATGATTCTCAATCAGTAAAATCAAGCAAACATTTAAAAGCTTCATTTTAGATGGTACTATTTCGTCAGATGTCAAAATGCTTCTACATATCAACTAATAATTTGGATTTATTTAGCATGCTTTGAATGTTAATTTGAAAAACAATCAAACAGAAATAATAATAAAATCACAACTCTTGGTGAAGAGAGAATTTTGTGAAAGAAATAATCATTCTTGCAATAATCAATAATACATTTTAACAACAAAGAAGACTCAAATGCATACTCGCATTCATACTACCCCATGTAAAAGAGACAGTTGGCTTTCATAACTTTTCAATGGGTAACAGTGGAAACTAAGCAAATATACACTACTTGCCTTCTAATTCTTTTTATGGTGCAGAACTTTCCAAATATGTTAAATCACATTATGATCGTGACAGAAATAAGATAAAAAATGAAATTCTACAGTAGCCATAGAGTATTCAAGCCTTTCTTCAAAATTCAGATGCACTAATTCATTCTCAAAGCTGTGGTTACAGTTCTTAATTTCAGAATGAGCTAAGATATCCATTTCATCTCCACAAAATTATCATAGCTGCTTTTACATCAAAATGATTCCTTATAACAGTGGAGTAGTCATTTTATAATAGGACTAACTAAATGTTTCAATCAGAATAAAATATTACAAGAAAGTCTCAGATGCACTTAAAGATTTTTGGAAAATAACAGTAACAAAGAGCCACAGGTATATATGAAAGACAGTGAAACTGCTATCTCAGATACAGCATGGGCAACATCAGAAGCACTAAAATTACATAAAAAAGACATCTTAGGTAGAGCATGAAAACATCATGATGAGAATATACATTCTGCTCACCAAATCACTGAAAAGATATAGGCTATGACTGATGAAACTATTTCAGTTGTAGACCGTCTGTCATACAGAACAAATTTTTTTGACAGCAGAAGCACCTCAATGTACTTGATAGGAAGGTAAATGAATTTTTGGATTCAATGGCTCACAATAATTCATCAACCATGATATGGAGTATTTTCATTTCTGAAATAACATATCTCATTCATGTTACCTAAATCAGTGATGGCAAACCTTTTCAATTGGTAACTAGAAATTTTGTTTTCTTGATCATTAAAAACTAGTTTCTTTAATGATGTATACTGAGGAGATGGAAGCTTAGCATCTATGTAAGCATCAGTACCATCCACATATTTCAAATTAAAGTAAAATCATGGTTTGTAAGACTTTACTGATGTAGTTATTACTGAGTGAACATGCTATTTAAAATGATTAAGATTCCAAACCCTATATAAATTTTTAGTTAAACTGCTATCATAAATACATTAAATATGGCATACTCCAATTAATTTGGTGCTTTACCACTTCAATTAAAATATAAATACATTAATAAAACTGCTCTAAGGTATTGACAAATAATTTTCATTGCATAATCACAGCTGTATGTAGTATGAATCATTTAATGAATTTCATATTTACAAGCACCTTTCCATTGAAAAATCCACAGAATGAAGCTACTCACACCTAAACGTTTTCCAGGTAGAAACTATGGCTTTCACTTATCATAAATGATTTTAAAGAGAAAACATTCAGTATTCCTGCAGAGGAAATATCTAACCGTACACATCCCTGAAATGTTTTTATTTTATAATTTAAGATTTTAAAGAGAACTACTACATCTCATCTTACTTAACATTATTTAGTTTCTTGCTCCCTATGGCATTTAATTAAGAAAGAAGTCTGAAGCTAAATTAACAGTGAAAATGGGAAAATTTAATTTAATTATTAGCAAAACTGAAAAAAGCTTCTTATATTTATACCTTTACATNTGTTGAAGCCTTCTTAGCATGGTTGAACCTGAGCTATACATCGCCTCCAACCTCCGTTAACACCCCTCCGCCCCGATGAGGCAATGAACTGTGGCAGTGTGAGGAGGGGGGGATATATATATACACATATACACACACACACACACACACTCTTTAACATATGATGAAAAGTGATGACTCATAGAGACAATGATTTACAAGAAATCTTCCTGTAATTTTTTCAAATTTAGAAAATTCGGAAATTTTGCATTTCTAGTATGTTACATTGAACTTAATAGAGAAAGGAATAGTTGGGAAGTTATTCCCACTTGGTTGTCTTTAGTTTACTGATGAGCCTTTAACACATACCGATGGAATATCTCTCAAATATAGAAAGTATCTACAAAAAATTCTTTGCCAACTTTCATTAAGATATTCTTTAAGGCTAATTAAAATTAAGGACAAAATACCCAAGTAAATAGCACAGGACTATTATCACAAAGCTATTCCATGCTTAAATTGCAAATGCACTTCCCTTACATAGAATATTTTCACATTCATTAAAAATTTAATCACAGCATTTAAACTTAAGCACAAACAAACTAAAGAAATGCATGGCTAAAGTGAGATGTATGCAATTTTTCTACAGGGTGGTTCATCAGATTGACTTGAGGGTTGCTAGAGTTAATCATGAAACTGAGCTGTAATAGAATTGCAAATTAAAATGACAGACTACCATAATTAAAATATGAATTATGAACAAAAATCATTCAGTGAGGTGATTTTTAAAATATACTGAAATAAAATTTTAGAGAACGCCAGCACTATTTAACTTTCCTTTTAAATTCCTTTCATGTATATTAAGTTGTATATTGCTAGATCTGTTCATCTAAGCATTTTTACAGTTTTAATTCTCAGAGTTTTAAACAATACTTAGGTAATTTCAAATCCATCGAATCAGCAAAAATATGCAATTAAAACATTTTCTTCAAGGCATATGAATAATAGGTTTGCCACCACTGGGTTAACAGATAAATTAAAACATTGCAATATCCTAATGCTCTTTAAATATCACTGGAATATCAATTATACTTCTTTCCATTGTACAACAAAATTACGAAGTGCAACAATTAAGATGAGGCCATTGAAGCACAAGGACCTATTTCCTTCAAGATATATGTATACAATAATAAATTAATTTTTTTAACAAAGAGATTTTCCTATGTTTAAAGTAAGGATACCAAGGATACACTGAATGGGACATTCACTCTAAATGTCTTAACCACAATTTTTAAGAGATCAATTCATTATTCATCCCAACGAAAATGACTAAACAATAAAGTTATCATGACCACATTTTTATGCTAGCAAACTGACTTGAAGAAGGTACTCATTTGAATAGCATGAATTTATAAAATTATAAAATCACATCTCTGAGCATCTTGCACAATTTATGAATGGATCTTCTATTTGAATATTTCTTGAGTACTCGAGTAAATGATTGTAAATCATTATAAAGTTAGCTACATGATAAATCACACTGTATTTATGTGATTATCTATAAGAAATAGACATAAGTGATGCAACCACAATAAGAAAGAAAATGGTGAAATGTGTATTTATGAAACATTTTTTATACTATCCAACCCTTTTGAGCCATATTTTCCTTAAAGATAAAGAAAGATCTGCATTTGATAAAGAAAAGATTATGACCTTTAGAAGAAGAAATTTTCTTCTTCTAAATTCAAAGCATGTGTACCATGCGTATCTCATCGCTATTATGACCTTTGCTTAAAAATTAAACTAGTTGATCTTTACCTGAGACAGTGTGGAACTTAACAAAGAAAAAATCTGCAGGTAATATAAAGTAAACACCAATGATTAGCACCTAAGTTGTTTCAGCCAATTATGAGTCAAATGTGTACACTATGGTTTCATAAAAAAATCTGCTAAATAAATCGAAGTATATCTGCAACAGCATATGAAATCATTAAGCACCTTACTTCTGCTTGGGATACAATAAAGATACCTTTTTAAAGAATGATATAAATATGAAAATGTTTACAAGATCTATGAAAAGGTTATGCTCCATTTCTAAGATGTATTCCTTTCTCTTGTCATGGCTTATCTGAATAGATGCAAGATGTAGATTAACTGGTGCTAAATATTTCAGGATGAGGGTGCAGGGCCATGCAACATCAAAGAGTAAGATGTATTTTGATAGATGCTAGCTCCAGGTGGGGTCATAACCTTTCCAGTTGGCACTAGGTGCCAAATAAACTCGCCGGCCCTTATAACTAAAACTGACAACTCCTCTGTATCCAGTTCTTGGAACACCACTCTGAGAACATAAAAAGAAATTTATGACACAACACAGCACAGAATTCTTCTCTTCGTTAACATTATAAATTAGTCCAGTATTATCATAATCAAGTTTTCTAATCTTTGCTTTCCCATTACTACTGAACAGTCATTCAAAGAATCCTTTCATCCCTTAAAGAAAAAAAATACTTGAACCTCTGTGAGATGCCTTATACATCATATACATAAAAAGCAAATGTCTGTCTGTTCACCTATATATCTCAGAAACGTATAATTAGTCACAAACACCTATAAGCCATCAAAAATTGGTTAAACATTAGCCAATTTTTTGATGGCTTATAGGTGTTTGTGACTCTAATTATATATTTGCATCAGCGGTGAGTTCCTTTCTGATCTCAGAAACGGCTTGACTCAGAGATCTGAAACAAACTGCATTGTGTTTCTATGATGCTGAAACCCCCAGTAAAACTATTCTCATCTCTGTAAAGGCTCTGGTTCAAACCCTGGAGCACAAAATACATTTCCATAAGAAATGTATGTAAAGTAGGTTATCGTTACCTGCAGAGGTTGTTTCTTTTACAAAATTAAATTAGAAACAATGGTCCTACGAAATTGAGACAAGTGTCTAAAGAAAAGAAAATGATCACAGATTCTTATTTTAGTCGTGAAGTATTCATATAGATCCGAACTTTCGAGGAATTTGATAACATACACAGAAATTCGTAATTTTTTTTTGGGAAATAAACAACCCATCCCTTTGACGACCAAGGCAATTGTTGAACATTGATTTCATGAATTATCCCATTTAAGTGCACGGGGATAATCAGTTCTTATAATTTTTATAAGAAATTTACGTAAAGTAGGCTTTCATGACTTGAAAACAGTAGAATAAATATTATAAATAATGGTAAGAAATATATTGAGTTATTATGATCTTACGGCGGATTTTTTTTTGTGATTAGGACCATATGTATACAATATTAGACATCTTTAAACTAAATTAAGTTCTGTCATGCTTGACGGGAGCATTTACTAGTACACCATAAAGGTAAATACTGAAGATAGATATGAACAAAGTAAACTGTCTCATTAGATTCCTCTCTATGCATCAAATGCATTCCCTACAAAAAGTTAAAAAACACAAATAAGGGAACTTGTTAAAACATCATAAATATTCCGAAATTTTCTTTAGACACTAATGACTAAAGCAAAGCATTTAATAGAGTTAAAACTGTAGACAATGTATTTAGGGAAATAAGAATCTTATGTTTATAGAAGCGAAGTGGTCCTTTTTACTGCCAAGCTCTTACAAATCATACCTTAAAATTATTTTTAAAGATACATAGGCACAGTGATAAAAAAGAGAATCAAAAGAGATGTCCATATAGTATACTGAAATTAAATCTTGATTACCCAATAAGGCTATTGAAGGTATACCTAATGAATCATAAGCATATTAAGAATGAAATAGAGGGAAAATTTCTTGAAGTGAACAGAGAAGCAACCCAATCCATAGAATAAAGAAATGTTTTTAAAGACTTCATTCATTAGTTATTTCTATCAGAACTTTATGGTAATGGAAATAAATCTTCACCAATTGAATTTGTCCGCATTCTATACAATTTGATCTTGACATTTTTTGACATACTTGGGATTGGGCTTTTGATACAGCTGATCATATTCATTTTTTTAATAAGAATTATTAGGAATTAGGGGTATTGCTGTCAAAGCAATCCTTACCCTTGATAAGCCTGTTTCTTTCAGTTCTACATGGAAAGGAAATGGTCCAATGAAAGGTGACAGATATATGTAGAGGTTTAGAAATCACTGACATAATTTTAAGAAGCACACTGATGAAAATACATCATATATGTAATGAGAAAAAGATAGTGAGAAAAGATAGAAAAGATAATACAGATTGATAGAAGTCAGATTTTATAGTCGTGAAATAGTGAAGTGATAGAATACGTCTTAATACTGTAATATTGAAATTTTGGACCTCTGATTCATTAATTCTCACACCTAAGGTGAGTATTCATTCATTCAATCATTCACGCCAGAAAATACATATAAAATGAATGACTTAATTTAAGATAAAGATACTAAAAAGTGTCTAAAAATATTCTAATTATTAGAAAGTTAAGATTATAGTTACAGAATACATTGATTAATCTAATCGCACAATTTTGAAATTATATAACAACACAATATTTGCACTCAAAGGAAAGAATTCGAAGGAGGTCATCATTGACTCACTTCTCTCATCTTGGTATTCTTATTTTAAATCCCTTGTTACATCAAGTCTGATCATATCTGAAAATAAGCAAAGAGAGAGGGAGGGAGGGGGAGAGAGACGCATAATTGGATGGCATAAAACAACAATTCTTGTAAACAGTCTTGGTTCATGTTCAAGATATCAGTGGCAGGCACATATGTCTTTTGTAGTATCAGATGTCAACATACTGTTTTATGGCCAATAAAAATCTATAGTAACAATAATTATAACAACTTGGCTAGTAAAAAGAATTGAAAAGGATAAATGAGAAATAAATATAGAAAAGAATAAAAAGTTGGCAAACCTTCCGTCTCATATGCTATTATTCCCTTCACAACCAAGAATGTCAGTAAAGAAATGGGGATATATGTCATCAAATACATTTTTCATGCAACATCAAAATTATGGGCCTAAGATTTACCATTGTTATCCTACGGTGACTTGGATCTTCGAGGGATTGGGATTTCACGATTAAGGTATACTGCATGGCAACTGTTTTTCCTACAGAAACAAGGGGGGAAAGGGAGAGGGAATTTTGGTTAGACAAATGATCAGGGTGCAAAGCATTTGCTGGGAAGGGGAAGAAGGAGTGAAAGATTGGGAAAAACATGCTCTTTTGTTAAATTACATTATGTGGAAAGCACTTGATTTCCAATTCCTCAAGGCAGTCCAAGCAGCAACTTTGTATATCATGATGGAGGCCTTTGGGCTGGAAATCGCTAGTGTCCTTCCTCCAAATGGTGCAATACAAAGTTGGACATAGGCAATGGTAGTCCCTATTGTGTTCTACTGCTCTTAACCGCAGTTTCCTTTCTGTTTTCCAATATATCTTGCCTCACAGTTTTCACATTGGAGTTCAAAGACTCCAATATTTCCCCTTTGTCTTTCGTATTCCCCAAAGCTATTTTGTTAGAGTTGACTTGTTTTTCTCTAAGGATACTTAATATGCAACAATTAGCGGTAAACCAAGAGTAGCATAGGTTAATTCCATCTGAACACATTTTGAAATAATGGTAGATATAGATATTGGTTAATGTTTCCTATACTATATAAGTTTCTATTGATGAAATCACTGGTTAATTTAAAATATATTATTGATAAAAATTAAGAAAATAATTAGGAAAAGTTTACCTGAAACTAATGTCTACTGAAAATGATATGGATTAAAGGGGGTAAGACTAATGAAATTGAGGATATGTAGAGAAGTTCACTTTCAGTCCCATTACTTTCAAAATGGAATTCCATTCACCTAACATTGCAAAGGTTATCTTTAATAATACAATTATATTAAAGATTCTAATAAAATCCATTTGAAATGTTGGGTAAAGTTTTGTCATCACTCTCTTTGGTAGTTTTCTGGGATTATACATTGTAAGGCTTTAATCGGATCACTTCCCATCTAATAAGCCGATGTTAGGCACCAAAACAATGCAGCAGATTGAGCCTGATATCAATCAACCACTGCAGGCAATTTGGTTGAAGGCCATGAACTCCCCATACTTCTTTCTGTGCTTGATAACTGAGGGTATACTCCATTCCTGCTATCAGACTCATGCAAACAATGCACTCTATACTTGTAGTGTGATGAGTAATAAAGGTAGGGTCACTGATTTGACAGGTCAATCCTAGGTCGTTTGAGTGGATAGGGAACTGCATGCTCCCCACTTGGCTGCTGCGCAGTAGACCAAAATTGTGAAATGCCCCAAGAATCCAAGTCAACTTATGATGAGAATTTGTGAATTGGAGGTCCTTAATGTTGATGTTGCTGCATAAAGATGAGTTCTCATCTCCAATATACAACGTTTCCATCAATGTTCATCTTATTTTGCAACATTATTGAAGCATTTGATTCAGAGCAATGCTACAAACTTGTCTAAGTTTTCCACTGATTAGTAAGATCAAATTTTGATTAACTGAATTCTTAAATATTTCATTATTTATTATTGGTTATTATTCTAAATTAATCTTTTTTCCCATGCAGAACTCAAGAAAAGGAGGAATCTTAGAATCTGGTTCATCTTAAATTTGTTTAAATATGATACACAGTATAGCTCCAAAACTGCATTAAGCATGAATGGAAAGAAATCTTATAGCAAGGGTGGATATATACACACAAATTAATTTGAGCATAAAAAAGTTAAATTCTGAAAGCAATATATTATTACCTTGAAGTCATCCATAAGACCCAGCATCTTCGCTGTGCGTTTGTAGGCATCTTTTGTATTGTAAGGTATTCGCAAAGGACCAGTTCCACTGATCGAACTAGATTTTAGTTGTTGAAATGTCACCACAGGGCTTTCATAAACTTGCTTTACAAACTGAACATCATAATTATCCTGTGAAGTAATGCAAATTAGACATTCTTATGTAGCCTCATAGAGTTGACTATTATCGAAAAGATCAAAAACTGAAACTGATTCAACCAATTCGAATGTAAGACACATGATTTGAAGCATTTTATCAAATTAAAGAGTACATGAGCTAGAATAAAATTTAAAAGGATTCAATTTATTATTTATTTTTAAAAATCCTAAACAATAAAAATGTTAATAAGACTTTTAAAATCACAAAGTCATTCATTGAAAGAAACAACTTTCAAAGGAACTTTAATTTTCTACCATAGAGCAAAAATAATTTTTTTCCTTAGCTCAAAAAGTGTATAAGTAAATTCATCAATGAATACAAAATAAATAAAAACATTCTGTAAGACTATATAGTTAAATTGTTTTTCTTTTAAGAATAGGAGTACACACAACATTATGAGAAGTATAGCTGGAATTACCAATTTATAATACTGGTCTCCTCCTAACATTATCTTCTGTAATAAAAAGCTTTCTCATAATGGTAACCTCTTTTTCTATTTCTTGAGTTTGATACTATTGCTTAAAAATATAAAATAGTTCAAAACAGCTTTAACCACTTTTACCTTAATCTTTAAAAGAATCCTTCATATCATTTAATAGCTAACATGATTGATATATAGCTCAACATTGCCTTTTTTAAAATAGAAAATCTCAAAATTTTGTGAGATATTGAATGATTAGTTTTCAACCTACTCTATTTGATAATAATAATATATTTCAGCATGTGTTTAACTTAAAAAATTAAAGGCTTAAACTGATCATTTAAAAGATGAGGTATAAATTATGAAAAGTTATTTTAAGGATAATGGAGGGATATTAATTCAAAATAAAAAGAAAAAGGGCACAAGAGTAAATTCATGCATTAAATTCAACCACAAGTAAAAAACAAACTAACTTTCCAAAGAATATTAAACATTAGTGCTTACCTTCAAAAGGTTTGTTAGGTTCTGCTTAGTAAAAGGCACAAACTTTTCATTGAGTTTAATAAACTTTAAATGCTTTTCATAGAAAAGACCACTGAAATGAACACAATATGTGAATTAATGATACATTAATTCCACTACTACTCAGTACAAAAATGTTTACTTCATATCTCTTCTAGTTGAAATAAAGAATGAAAATAGATGCTCTAAAAATTGTCCAAAAAATTAGTATTGGCAAAAAGTTTTCTGAATAAAACCAAACAAGACTGAAAGACATTAATAGTAGATTATACATACTTGCTTACACCTACTTTCCCAAAAGTTCGAGTTCTCGAAATTTCAGGACGAATACATGCTCTGTTCTTTCTTTGTTCAGGTTGCCTGACCCAATCATCCCAATACCTAGAGGAGCAAAATTATAACAAAGAATTAATCCAATTCTCACCAAAACTTGTTTTAGTTATTATCTATGCACAAAGAAATACTTTCAACCTCAAAGAGTAAATAGAAACATATACTATTCAAGCAATAATTTCCTTTAAAATCAGTGCTTACACTCAAAAGTACCCAAAGTTCATCACTAGATACAATTATACCATACCAGAACCTTATTCATTTCAATCAGAAAAACAGAATATTCTCAGTCCATTAGCAGGGAATTATTGAGGCGTTCTGCAAATGATCTAACAAGAAACACGTCAGGTTTGTGTACATGGATTTACACGAAAATTTCAAGACATTTTCCTTGCACCGAAATAACAGAGTCGTGTCCGGCCGTTCAACTCAATGCACCTTTGTTTATGCAAAATTTGCAACTGAAAATCGAAGTTAGGCAACCACGAACACATGTGCATTGCCATAGATATAGCGAAATTTTCCACCTAGAAAAATGTTCATCCCGTTTTTTTTTTCACAAACAATTTAATTATTCTGCTATTTAATTTCATCTTCTTACCTCACAGACATTCTTTACCTTTCTTGTCCACATTTATTAAAATATATGTTAGGCAGTTACTCCAGTATATATTGTACTGCTACACGTAGGTTATGGAGTCTCAGCCTGAACTACAAGTGTCTTTGACTCGGCATTTTTATGTGGTATCAGTACCAACGGGAAACCCCGAAGAAAAGTGATACATCGATCATAGCTGTCATAGCTTCGATCCCAGAAGGCCCAAATACTAAATTTTTTCCATAAAGTATGCTTTGTGCAGATTATAGAGAATTTATTTTGAGCACTTCCCAGAATGATAAATAATTGATAATTGAGATATTGTCATTAGTCATGTTTTCATAACGTTTCATAATGTTTAATAAAATCCCTCCAAAATCCAAACATAACAATTGTGAAGACAGAAAACCTAAGAAAACTAGAGAATTAGATATGCTTGCAGAATATACTTGAAATATGGAACCAAGAGTAAACTACAACAAAGATTATAAATGATAATAGCTGCAAGTATCTACTCCCTCAAAGTAGATGATAGAGGTTAACAGATGATTAAATATTCAATAAAACTATGTGAAAATATTATTTAAAATGCCCATGCATTTGCTTGAGTGTTAGTCTTGGACACAAAATAACAGATATAGCATTTCCTTTAACACCCAGAAGCTACTTCCCGAACCCACCAAGGTGAATGTATAAATTCTTCACAGGTTCTCAGCCAGGTTAAATTGGTGATTACCACCTGGTTATAATTATAATTAATTAATTAATACCACCCGGCTGACAACCCATGAAGAATTTATACATCATATTTGCTGGGAAAGAATCAAGTCTTTCTTCACCAAGGTGTAGTTCTACGTATGGTACCAATGGGCATGAGACGTTGTCAAAAACAATATTGTGAGTTTGTAACAGCTTAATCTTGCACCTTTGACCCATGACCTCAAACCATGCAAGCAATAAATTTCAAAATCTGCTAAAAAACAGTCCTTAAAAGAAAATTAAGTTTGGTATTTGGGATGCAAAGGGATTAAATCTGTGTCAACTGGGTTGAAATACTTAATTCATTGATGGCTTCTCAAAAATGCCTGCTTTTGGCAATTGATCACAAGAATATAAATGTGAAAAATTCTAGGAGAGAAATCCACACTTACGACTTGGGCCATTTGGGTGCTAACTCAGACCATAGTGTCCGACGGAGCATCCAGCCAAGACCAGGGAAGAAATCAGTTCGATGGAGAAGATGAGGAGAAGATGGATCAACTAAAGCTTCCTTCCCATTATCATTCCATGCAGACACACACCACAATGTTGGATCTAATGCCAGGAGCTTCCATGTGCCCAAGAAATACTCAAAAAAGTCTGGAGATACTTCCAAGTCATCTGGCAAAAAAATCCATTCAAGCTTCAACAATTTATCAAACAATTTCTTGTTGGTTTCGAAGAAGCAATTTCAATACTTGATAACAATACATTATATGGCTGACAACAGACTGCCAAAATTGAAATCATACCAAAAGTTATTGACACATACATCCTTCACATCTATGCTTCAATGAAAACACTAAGTATTCTGATTTCTACAGTGCTTGAATCAAATAAATGAAAATAACTCTTGACACATAAGGATCGTCATCAGGAAAAATCATAAAACTTCAACCAAAACTATTTAAACAAAAAGCTATTTGAAGGACAGAAAGGATATGAATAGTTGGCCTTAACAGACTGCATGGATTGAAAAAGGAGAGGGGGATTATGACCAAGGAAAGCAAAGAGGAATGGTTCGTAAAAAATGATAGTTAGCAAGAATGTATACTAATTGTAAATCATGTAGTATTTCCATTTTCTAAAAGTGGCAATTTTCATCTTTTGCAAGCATATGAGCATAAAACTAAAGAATTGCTGACTTACATACATACATACAAAACATTCAAAAAGGGATGCATGAATTTAAATTTTACTAATAATATATGAGTCATCAAAGAGGATAATTATTTCTGCCCAAGTTTCTAGAGGCTGTTTTAGTTATTGAACAGGATGATCATTACTATAACTCCATAAATTAGTGCTTATCATGAAATATCATGCATTACAACATAAAGCTTTTCATTCTTTAGGTACAGAAATGAAACAGAATTCCTCTGCCATATAATAGATACTCATGGAAACAATGTCTGGAGGTTTAAATTTCTAAAATAAGTAGTGGTTACTTGAAATTTTGGTCAGACAGCACTTGAAATTGTAGAGCAGCTACTTTGCTAGCTTCCCAATTCCACCACTATCTCAATATGAATGAGATTAAAGGAGAGGAATATTGTGAAAAAATTGAAACATTTTTCAAAATATGAATTAATTACTTATAAGAATTTCTATGCAGTTTTCTGAAAAACAGTCTGTTAGCTATTTCCAATATTTTGATACAGGTATATGGATGACAACTTTAGTATCTTTAATCTGGGTCTGGGTGATCTCAAGTCTTCCCTTGAAAAATTAAATAATATGTTTCCTTCCTATAAGTTCATTTTCGAACATGAGTGCAATAATTTCCTGCTGCTCTTAGAGGTTTTTATTATTAAAAATAACAGACTGGAGTTTGACATCCACAGGAAACCAACCTCTTCTAACAACTTCATCCCCTATTCTTCCTTCCACCCGCTCCCACAAACATGCAGCTTTTCATCATTTGGTTAACAGACTGGTCAACTTACCACCAGATAATACCAGGTTTAAGAGGGACTGAGTTTTGTTAAAAATATTGCCATAAAGTTAGTTTACAGCCCTTCATTAATCAACAATGATTAAAAGACATAAGTTTAAATTACTAATCAATAACCATTCTACGTCAACTCCAACTGCTGATCATATCCTGATATACATTAAATTAGTATATTACTAGTACTTAACTAAAGGCTTAACTAGTATATTTAAACAGACAAACATTACTGCTTCTTATTTTAATTATTTAAATACAAAGAATTTATTGGTACCACAAAAGATATGATATTTTGCATAAATATGGCACATATGAAATTACTTATTCTGAATGTGGTTTGAAGTACATCAGACAGACTAAAAGATAGGTTTTCATTAAGTTTAAGGAGCACGTTTCAAATCCAGAAGATTTCAGCAGTCTAGCATTGCCAGACACATGGAAGAATTTTCAATTAAAAATTTCCATTGATGACCTTAAGTTGGTTTGTAATTCCAATAGCAGTCTTAATGCTTTAGTAAATTTACATACTTGTAAAAATAGGGAATACCTTATGAATTAAGATTTTTGAATTGGAAAAGAATTTATACAGATTATTGGATTTTATTTCTAAACTATTTTCCTGCTTCTTGCCACTCATTCTGTTCCCAGATGACGCCTATATAATGGTGTACATAAGTATAAATACGTTTCTGGCTTAAGAAGGTCAGATGTATGCAATAACATATATATTTTTAAAATAAGTTCTGTCATTCTTGATAGCGGTGTTTACTAGTTACATTATAAAATGCAGAATTATTTTTCGATACTTTTCATTCTCCATAAGAAAGGGGAAAATAATATTGTATAAAAAAATAAAAAAACAGGATGATATTAGAAAAGGAACTAAATACTCCTACTTCAAACTCAACTCCAAATGAACTGGAATCAAAATTATATAACAATTTCACATTCATAGTATGATTTGTGAAACATGCACTTAATTGCAAGGAATATTATACAAACGATCCTAAGAACAAGGTATTTTTTTAGGTAATATGTTTGCTTTAATTAAAAAATTACCTTTGATAAAATAAAAATACACCATTTTCACAGTGAATTTTTATTTTAATATGGAGTTCCACATAGTTAAGGTTTCCTCCATAGATTAAATGAGTTTTGAATTGCTACACACTCAGAAAAGCATTTAGAAACTGAAATACATGCTTTGAACAACTTGGTAGAACTAAACCATCTCACCTTCTACAATAACAACAGTGTCATAATTGAGCTCAAAGAAGGTATAGTTTAGAGCCCATCCATAGTGTCTTGCAATTTTAAAATAGCCCTTAAATTTTTTCTCCTTTGTAGGAACTGGGATGTCACTTTGGTCTGGTTGCTGAAAATGGCAAAGCACTTCTATGAAGAATGGAAGCATTCCTTGACTGTATCAAATCCTACATTTGCATTTATTACTAACAAATGTAACATCTACTGAAAAATTTTTTCAAATATGACAAAATATTCTTTATTTCCTGTTTTGATTTTTTTAGAGGGAAATATATGTCACATCAAGAACAGTAAAAATGATGTTATGAAATACATGCTTTCATATCAATTAGAAGGAGAAAACAACAGTTTACCAGAATTCCTTTAACCACAAACAAAAAATATAATCCAACTGGTGAGTACAGTTCATTCAATCCATTTACAACTTTGGGGGGACCTAGCTGTAGGTGATCATATTTAAATGTTATGCAAGGATTGCTAAGGCATAGTAAATTACATAATTTTCACTTTCTTTTGATGGAGAAATTTATAATTGGTTTCCCTTATGATATTCACATTCATTCATTTTTTCATCTGAAAGGTGTCTATAAAAAATACACCTAAATAGTCTTTCTAATATTCTAATACAAAAAATGTGCAAAAGGAAAGGACCAGGAAGCAAATAATATTGGGTGGCTATTTAGAAGCACAGCCAAGAAGAAACCCTATTGAGAACTACCAAAATCATACCTCTCAATTTCCTTAATTTTTAATTGGTAATTTTTTCAGCCATACACAGTAATTTGCAACAGAGATTGAGTATGCCAGGAAATGCTGACAGAAAATCCTATGGACTGCTTCACCTTACATAGCAAATTATTAAATAATGACCCTTTTTGTACATTAATCAAAAGAAGAATTGTCTCACATTAGTTTCTTTTGAGTAGGGAAAAGTAAATTACAAGTTGCTTGCAAATGTTAAGTGAGATCCTAAAAATGGAATGAAACTGTTTCACCACAATAATTTCATTGGTAGCAACATCTGCAAGTAGAAGATCTAATACTTGATTTAGTCCAGAGATATTTGATGGAACATCATAAATTACAAAGAAAAAATATATATACTGCCCACAGTAAATTTATTCACTTGACCACGGTTTCAGTATTTCACACAGTCATCTGGTACAGAAGCTTTAAGTGAACCGCTTATATACTACACAAAGAAGGGTGAGGGGGGGGGAGAAAAGGTTACTAAGTAATGAGTAATGAAAAGAATGTGAAATCACACAAGATCATTAAGCAGAGGGGCTGGAGGTAATGAAGGGAAAAAGTAGGTTAATAATTTAGGAAGATTCTCGGAAAAAAGGAATTCATTGGTAAGAGAGTGGGAATGGTGGAGTATCTGAAAATTTCCAGCATATTTATGTATATTTGGACAGGAATTGAGGATTAGGGGTGAAAAGTCCATATAGTGGTTTTTATCCAACAAATGCTCAGCAAAGTGAGGTCTTTGAGGGGAGTTATTTAGGAAAGCTCTATGATATTCATTGTATGTAGTAGAAATATTTTTGCTGATTTGGCCAGTATATATATGCTCACAGACATCTGATCCTATGAAGTCCTGACTTACACAGTGGGTCAACTTTTTTTTACCATTTCAGAGGAGAAATCTGTTTTGTTGTGGTGATATGCAAGTCAAAATTCTGATTTAAGAAACTATAAAATCTTAAAGGTATTTCCAGGCTTCAATTAAGAACTCTTGTGCATAAAACACAACTAATAGTTGATTATAAAAAAATGCTACAAAAGGTTTCTAAATTATCATCTATTAAGGGAGAGGGACTCCAATTTAAAAGGATTTTGTAAAGGATATAAAAGTTTATAGCAATGTTCTTTCACTATTGATTATTTCTCAATTGATTGAGATTAAAGAATTTTTGATTAACCATTATCTCATTTACATATTTGATTTTTGAGTAGAATGAAAATGACATGTATGAAAGCTCTAAATAAGTAAGGGATTTGATTATTTCCTGATATTAATTTGTAGAATGCTACATGTTTATATATTAAAAAATCAAGTTTTTCTTGAACATGCCTTTAAAAATTCATCAGATATACTCGTCAAATTTAATTTCTTTTTATGGCTTTCATTGTCAGAATGTTTTGTTAAAGTTTCACTGACAGGAACCAGTTTAACCATGCAACAAATTTTCAGCTGTAATGGTATTTCAGTAAATTGGCATTTGAGTGATAATTTAAAAGATTTTTTCAGTAAGATTACATGCAAAAAATTTGAACTGAATTAACAAGAAATGGGAAAATAAATATTAAACTGATTTAAATATAAGAAACTATTTAAGTTTCCAGCTTAATTTGGCTGAAAATTTTACGATAGGATCGTGAACTTGTACATTACTTTCAGTAAAACTATCTCCCTAAAGAAATAAGAAGCTAAATATAGAAACAAAACTTACCCGAATGTGAGTGAGCTGGTCACCGTAGGAATCAATCACATCGGATGTAGGCTTATGATCACAGTCTTGGGTAACAATGATGGGAAACTTTTCAGGTGATGGCCTATATCGCAAAAGACCATCCAAACAACGTCGCACAGTGACACGGTTACATGCAAACACAAGCACTGCTATAATTGGTACATCCGACATTTCTAGAGAGTTTAAGTCCTTCCCTCTGAAAACCTCAGCAGCCAAAGGTTCAAGCCTTTCATCCACATTTCCAGGCGATTGGGGTTTCTTTTAGAGAGAGAAATAAAACCAGGAGTAAAAAATATCGAATTTCTTCAAATGGAAATCCACTGGATAACAAAGAAGGGCAAGAAATCTTTCCGGAAAAATATCGAAATTTAAGACAATCAAAGAAAAGAATACTTGAATCGCATTTTCCCTTAAAGGTATGTTTAAATTCACTTACGTCTTCCTTAATGATTTCATCTGGATAAATATTAGCTTTAGATGGATCTCTGGGATTCAATATAACCGGCGGATTTTCATTTTGAATCTGTTCCACTCTTTCCAACTCTGGAAGAGAATAAATGTACATAACACATCGATGTCCTTAACAACTATGCTACAATCACATAGAAAAAACGATGAGAATGTATCTACTTTGATGCCTAATGATCTGACGGAGCTTTGCCAGGAAGTGGACGTTGGAGGAAAATTGCTGCTTCAATTCCAATTCTAATTTATTCAGATGTTTCATTACGTTAGCTCCGCCTCTCTGAAAGAAAGAACTTTAAGAAGTAACGCCACAAAAATGCAAATCACTAACAAATAATACTCACATCATCTGATTTGTTTCCCAAAGGACGATGAAGAAAGATAAAGTACGTTACTACAGCCCATGAGAATAGGGATAATAGAACAAAGATGTAGAATTGTTTTTTACGCATTGCAATCCTTCCTCACATAATCTGCAATAAACCAAATTCAAACACTGCTGTGGTAAGAACGAATATGCATGACATTATTTATTCTGTAGGTACTTAAAAAAGTGGTAATATAAATCACAAAAATCTAAATTTTCTAATTATTGAATTGATTAACTTTCCATTATCATCATTAAACAGTAAATAATTTTCTATTTCAGGCAAGTATTCAAGTTGGAGTACGTGGAAGAAAGACATTGAAAGAAAAGCATAGGATAATCAAAGTTCTGACAAAAGAGATATAGAAAACCCTTACTGGTGACTTCATTAAACTTCTTTGAGAGAAACCTATACAAAAAAGATAAGGTAGGACTATGCTGTGGATATCTCACAAATTTGTTGTCCACACGGCAGACATTGCCCCATCTCTTCATCTGCGGAGTGGGAAGGTCAGTAGTAGGAAACAGCCTCTAAGCGTAATTCGCAGTTTATAGCGCGTTCATTTCTTATTTCGAACATGTACGATTTTGGGGATTCAATGATAACAAGACAGAGTTTAAATTACAGTTTAATTACTTTGGAAAATAGTTTTAACAAGATTTAAGTACAGGTTTCAGAGGTTTGCGCTCCAGAGGGAAAAGGAAATCAACTTATGTCACTACTGTATACAGCGTACAACATTATGTTGGCAAGAAGTAATAAGAGCTTTTCCAGGCACAAAAAAGAATACATCAACTTGGGTATCGGAGGTACCAGAGAGATGATAAGTGGTTTGATAAGTACTAAACAGCAAAGTAGCCCTTAAATTCGGGGAATAAATTTGAGCAACCAGGTTTTACTTCTAAGGAAATTAACACCATTTCTTTACCACAAATATAGGTTTTTTACAATTTGATTAAGCTTCAAAAACTCAGAATAGGTTGAAAATTGATTCGTATGGAGACACTGTACTTTTATAATGTCAAATCTACGCATGAAAATGGGAAAAAATATTTTTCTGAACCTTATATTCCTCTCAATTATAAACCTGGTTTAACTTATTAATTAAAAATTTTATTGAGTTTTTTTTCAATATTTTTGCCAATTGATAAATTTTCCTTAAAATATTTTAATTTTGTACGGTTTACTTGCTTGGATGATAAACATGTTTACATTATTACTTGGAACTTTTTTATCTAGTCTATTGCTACATAATTAAATCTGTTGAAAATTTTCTATACAATACCTCTGTTTAATGTAACTGAATATATTGTTAGACGATTTTTAAATCAAATTTGGCCTTTGTCATATACCCCAATATTTCCACATTTCATGCCTACTTTTATACTGTAAGGAGAAAACTCTGAAAGAAGATATCTTGTTCTTTCATACATAATGTGTACCCATTTCCAGATTCATTGTTTGACCATGGACATGATCTGTTTTTTAAAAAAATATTTCCCCTAAAATTTTTAGGAGATTTTGAATGTGCAGCAGACATATGCGACTTGACCCTCTTACCACTTTTACAATTCCTCTAGTTAGATCACCGAGAGTATTCTGGGAAAATAGAGGGGTTGTTATTGAACTTGTGCATTTAATGATGAGTGAGATTCCAACTGATGTGAAGTTAAACTTGGGCTAACACACATTTAAGCTCCTGTATCCATGTTGTGTTCAATATATCAAGAGTAAAAACCTCTCCTCTTGAACATGTGCTTATCACAGCTCCTTTTATTCTCACCTATCTCTTCTTGTAGAATTATGTTATTCAACCTTATTCTTTATTTTTCATGCCATTAATACAAAATCATAAAGGAACATTCCTTCATTTTCCCATCTCCAACATCAATGAAAACTACATTTCTTCCTTAAAATGGCCTTTGCACATGCAGAAATGACATAACAGATTTGTCCCTCCATTGAAGCTCTTATATATTTTTAAGAACATATGGGAAGGAGAAGAGAGATACAATGACTCTATATGTAGTACCACATCCATTGAAGATGTTGCTCTAAGTACTCGCAAGTAATGAATCTTCTTCTTCATGGGAGGAAACACTTGAAAATTCTCAAAAAAATAAATAAATAAATAAAATTTTGCAAAAAAATCATTTTAATTAGTCCAGCTGCCTTCAAATTTATGAGCTTGATCTTACCCAATTTTCTTTCCATTTAGTTCACAAAATCCATTTTGCGGGGTAATATCATTCACCAATTTGAATGCTTCCTAACACTTCATTTCTCTGTCATTTTATCACTTATCTTTCATGCCTCAGCTATCTTTATTCCCTTCATTTTGTTTGCATTCTCTTTCATTTACTAAACTTTTATCTGTTGAGTCTTTCACTTCTACACCACAACCTAATAATTTGAATTCTGTAGGTTGTCTGGGCTGATCAACAGCACTTGTTTCAAGTTCTTGGCTATTGCTCCAATTAATAACTACATCTCCTTGTCTACATCCATCCTTTGCTTTGGTTGGACCATTGACATAGGCAGTGTCACTTGAATGAGTACAGTCCATCTCCTTGCTCTCCTGAATCTGTTCTTTAGCAGATTCTGCTGACAGGAAACTGGAGACTTGGGCCGGAATGGATTCTCCATCAAAACCATCTGTGATCAAAGACGAGATTTTCATTAATTATGGAAAATTATTTCAGAAACTTGGGAGTTATTCTTCATGATACCTGATAACTTTATGTAAAATTTTGAGATTTTTTTATGAGACTAAATAAATATAAATTACTGACCAAATATATTTCAAAAGACTAAGTACTTCCATTGCTATTGAAAAAATAAATCTGTTCATTCATAGAAATCTGAATTTTGAAAAAAAATTTACACATAGCATGCATTAACATGATTTTTAAACACAACTTTTCAATGAAACATTAGCAAAATATATGAGTGGATTTTCTTAATGTTTTGAGCATCTTCATTAAAACTTGACGAACTTTTGAGAATTTGTAATCACAAATACAATTTTCAGCATGGTGCAGCATCATGTTCCAAGGTTCTTGAAAGAGCCTTGAAACAATAAAATAATGACTTAATCACCAATTTCTAGATAACCTCAAATAGAAGAAAATACCTACCTACTTTTACAAACAATAGAGCAGCTGCAGGGATGATCGAGACATGCCACTATAGATAGAAAAAGAGGTTCCTGAATGCTAATAACTAAATGCAGTATAAATGGGGGAAATTTTTGCCACATTCCAGCAGAAATTAAGGCTACACACTATTACCACTGGTCTATTTTTCTATACATTCAGGGTAATTGTCAAATATCAGAGATTTATATAGCACATATTTAGAATTCTTATCTTGGATCTTAATCTGATAGCAATGTCCACAAGTAGGATAAACTGTATATAAAAAGAAGAAAAGAACCTTGGCTACATTTTGGAAGTCCAAATTTTTGACTGAGTTACTTTATTCTGAATGTAAATGCTTAAGCCAAAAGAGTGCCAGAGCAAAGGACACCAACATTCCCTGAATGCAAAGATTTATTTTGAAATATACATTCACTTGTGTACACTATCTTCCCTTTTCTAAAAAAATAATGAAAGTCTGAGTCAATCTTACAAATCCTAAAGGGCCAACAATAGGATTTGCATAATCTAGAGTCATTAAATTGTAGATCATTTTAAGGAAAAATAATCACCATCATTGGAATTGGTGACCCGTACTTACATTTAAACAAAGCTTTATAAAACTTTGTACTTGAACTTATCATATTAATTGTTCTTGAATTGTTTAACAAAGACATTATTTGCAGTGAAACAAAATTTATGAGGATCTTGATTCAGAAAAGGGAAAAGGATTCTATTCCACATTTGGATTCTAACTTGGGAATGAACCTGGAAATAAAACTGAAGAGGAGCCAGAGAACAAGGTTTACAAGGATAAAACTATTTTCTGCAGCAACTAAAATTGTTAATTTAAAAATACTCTTGAGACTGAATGATCACAAGTAAATGGTTATTAACAATTTTAACTTCAGGGAAGATTTGTACGAAGGAATAAAGACATGCTGAGAGAAAAAACTGATGATCACACTGTAGAGGAAAAATAGAGATTATGGCATAATTCTGATGATAACTGAAAACTGGAAATTTCACAAGGATTAGAGAAAGGAAGACACTTTCTATGTATAGGTGTGCACATTAAAACCCAATGGGTACTTCTTGGAAATTTTATGAAGGATTCAACAAATATTTCTTTCAAAGTCATTTTTCAGTCATGTGGCCCTTTTAATATTTAGAGGTAATATTACTGTTCACTATTCGAACAGTTTCAAATAAAAAAAAGAGAGTTAATTAATTAAAATGGAAAACATAAACTTCAGCCTAGAAAAAACATGATATATTGTAAGGAACACATTTTAAGGCCATAAAGGTAACTTGCACTTTCAATTTAAAACTTGAAAAGCTTTTAACATCCCAGGAGAACTTTTGAATTATTTTCAATCAGATAAATCATTCATTGCCTTATGAATAAGGCACCTTTTGGTTTGGTCTAGATTTGAGGCATTTATCTGGTTCAGTAATTAAGAGGTTGTTTAATTTAGCACATTGATAACAATTAATTTTTTGCTACATAAGACTGAATATGGAATATAAGGGGTCTCATGTTTTACTATTACCTTGTCTTTAAAGATGACATAAATATAACACTTATTCATTTATTATCCTTAATAAAATCCTATTTACCTTTTTCAGGGACGGATGGGGTAGGAGGATGTGAACTATCAACAGAAGCCTGTCTGCTAAGAGAACCACTTCTCCCACCAGAAGATGTCCCAGACTTAGTCCTTTGCTTCCTGCCTTTAGGGGGTGTTACTGACATAAGGTGAGGTCTCTGAGCTCTAATTGAGGAAGGGTTGTTAGGTGCAGATAACACAACAGGAGATGAAGGGGATGAGCTAGAAGTAGGGCTGTAAGGCTGAGATTGGTTAGGGTGTCCAGTTGCATGTAAGACAAAAGGAGACATCCTAACTGCATGACTTCCTGGAATTGGTAGGGCTGGGTGCTGGCCATTTCCTCCTGTCAATGGAAGAGTAAAATATTTTTCCATCTTAGAGTATGCAACTCTAAAACTAAGCATAAGGGAAACACTACTACAGTAAGTAAAGGCACTAACTATGATTATATGCAAATTAAACCTAATATGAAACTTTGTGTGATGCAAAGTAACCTATTTTTATCCTTGTATGTATAATTTCTTAGATAATTTCCCTCTTAAGGAACCATTTACAGTATAACTTTACCAACATTTTTAATGCATTCATGGTAAGATTGAGTTATTCTATACTCTAAATAATATAACTTGTAGTGGATTCTCATACAGTGTGGTTAATTCAGAGAGTACTGCATAGTCTATTTTTATGAATGAAAAATATTCACTCTGTAAAATCCATCCATTTCCTCCAATTATCTACTACCTCCATATCAAAAAACTTCCTTTATAAACACTAGATAGGAATTTTACAGATCCATAAATTTAACATCACAACAAGGCCATTTGTAATTAAACCTCTGGTTGTAGGCCTTCTCAAAGCAGCACAGCTTATATGCATATCACATTAATTTACATACACATTTTGTAAATCCTTTTTATACCCTTGAACAAACTCTATTCCGCTAAATTTTGCTAGAACGACTATTACCTAGAAAACCATACAAGGGAATCACATCTTATTATGAAATACAAGATATGCTTAAAATATCTTGCATTTTTTGCACCACAGTAAATGGTAACCACATAACATAAATGGTAACCACACCACATAACATAAATGGTAACCACACCACATAACATCTTCAAAGGATTTTCACCAGGTTAAAAAAATTGTGTCTAATGTCTCAATGACTGACTCCTCATTTAAACTTTGTTCATTTTAAATAAGAGTTTATAAAAGCTCTCTTGATATAACCTCATTCAGTTGATAAAATTTACTTTTTTCTATGCCTTTAATAAATTGAATTTTCACTTACACAGGTACAATTTTAATATTCTATTAGTATTAATATACAAGAAAAAATTTTTAATATCTAGAATGTCCATAAATTCATGAGAATAACTTATAAGAGATGACATATGGCAAGTTACTTTTAGAAAATAAAGAAAATCAGTTCTTTTTAAAGCAATATTTTATTAGTTTTTGCTCACTGCAAAAAAATGAATCCAAACAAGAATATATTCATAGGATGCACAGAAAATAATACTTCAAGCTATCCTACAGCATTGTGTTATAACTGCTGTAGCAAAAATTTAAGTAAGATTTTCTTTTGAAGAGATTGAGGGGACTCTAATCAGGTCAGTACCATGACAAATCATGCCTAATTTGCACTATAGAAAGTTTGCATACTACCTCATATCTAAGGTCGTAGAAGTGAAAATTGCCATTGATGAGCATCTCAAACAAAGGATCTTATTGCTTAATTATGACAATGAGTAGTTGAGGAGGTTCTTTCAGAAAGTTTTGATCAATGTTACCTTCATAAAGTGGTGTCATGGTAGTTATCTTCTCAAACTTAAGCAATCATAATTGACCAAGAGGCGTAAAAAAGTTTTGGATTAAGATAAGAAGATAATAAGAATTAAAAGCACAAAATTTCTATTAATTTTGAAAATGAAACGTTATATTTAAAAAATAATTTATCCACAGGTTATTTCTTTTTTCCTATTTAGAATAAACATTTGAATAAGATGCAAATTTTTCCCACAAGGATTATGATGTAATTCTGACAAAATCTAGCACATTCTTATGCATTTCCTGAAGTCTTTTAGAGTGCTGCAAAACCTACAAATTCTGAAGCATATTATTCCTGAATTTATAGCAGTTAGTAGTTGATTAGACTGCACCTGGCATAAATCGTACTCCATAGAGATGAACAGATGGAAATCGTAGACCAAAAGCTGCAGGATCCCCAGCACCTATTGCCTTCCCTCCAGTGATAGTACTACTGCTACTCAATGAAATCGCTCGATGAAATGGTTGGGTTGGACGTTGAAAGGCTGGGCTGCCCTTAGCTACAGGAGTTACTTTGCTGCTGCATCCATTGCTCTGCTGGGAAGGGTGAGGGGGTATAATGGTTGCAGAGCTGGGAGGATGGCCTATGTGCTGTGTGGTCGGAGTCTGGACGGGAGGAGTTTGAACCATCTGAAGTCAAAAAACAAATATATTTGATGATAATATTATATTGTTGCTCATATGAAATAATACCTTAATTAACAATTATGAAAAATGTTCAGATATTTTGAATGTTGGTTATGTGATTTGTTCATTTTATCAAAGAAAGAGATTTACTTTATTCCCCACCTATTAATTTTACAGTTTTCCTTGCATTTCATATCAATTTCAGATTCTCTAATGTTTTCAGCTCTTAAAGCACAATATAATTCGAGTCCAAATATGTCTCAGATATGGGCAGTATACAGGTGATAAAAATACAGTTTCTAATGTAGCTTCACTCTTCAAAGCTCTTCAGAATTTGTACAAAAATGAGCTATATTCAAAATAGAAAACACAAACCTCTTTCAATTTCTTAATCAACAGATTGGAAAATATTGCTGAAGAGAGTGGAGATGAATTGGGAAACAGATTAATCAAATTTTCTTCCCTAGAAAAAGACTGATTGGCTAATGTAAGGGAACCTTGATGAAATTTCCATCGGTTAAAATTCTTAATATATTAATTGTCAGCATATAATTTGACCATTGAAGTCCAAAATTATCAGTTAAAAATTGGATTAACTTATACAGTCAATAGCAAATTTAATCCTCTAACCATAAACTGTGAATAAGTAAAGATGCCAAACTCCTGCTGGAGCCCCATTTACCAACTTTATCTGCCCATCAGATTTATTTTCTTTCAAAACTCATGTATGTCCTTTTAAAATGGAGATTATGAGATAAATTTTACCACAATATAGTATTACATCTACATAAGTAACCTTAAGCCGCCTTTCGGCGTGTAGCAGGGGGTGTAAGCATCATGACTCTACTTCACTAATCGATTATTTTCGAGTATCCTTCATGGAAAAAATGAATTTTTGAAATGACTTGTTCTAGCATCTATTTCTCTGATTTTCCTTGCAGTATCAAAATGGCCACATGGGGGACTCATTATGTCAGCTACATCATCTGAGAACGTGCTTTCTCTAAATTTATTAAGTAGATTTATCCCTTGTTTAAGCCTTCTATCTTCCCATCCCGCATCCTGAAGCATTTGCATAACACTCACTGACTTGTCATAATAATTCTTTACAAAACATATCCCCTTTCGCTGTACTTTTTCTAATTCCCGAATACAACATTTTTCTGCAGGGTCCCATACATTACATGCATATTCCAGGTGAGGCCTGACCAACGTAACGTAACATCGCTAACAGACTTTTTCTTCCCTCCTACCGACAATTCTCTTCAAGAGTCAGAGTTCCTTAATTGTTGGACCACATATATTATGGATTCTGTACGAATAATCATTGGTATTAATTTTTCTTTGGAAGAAGTTGATTACTGAACATTTATCTATATTGAGCTCTAATTACCAGTCACTGCACCATTTCATAATTTTATCTAAATCACACGATAGGGTTAATCTATCCTCTGAGCTTCCTGTTTCCCTATAAATTACCGTTTTGTCCACAAATATCCTAACTTTACTATCAAGAGTGATCTACTCCCGTTTTCGCCAGATTTTTTCATGTCCGTTATTCTATGGTTTTCTCTCTCTCTGTACCCTGACAGTATTTGTTTTATTATTGTATTTATTTTATTTATTGCTAAGGTCGTTGATGTACACTAAAAATAGTAACGGTCCAATTACACTTCCTTGTGGCATGCCTGAGGTCACTTTAACCAAGTTGGAACTCACACCATCTAGTACTACTCATTGTTCTCTGTCGAAGAGAATGTCCTTAATCCAGTTTCTTACTTATCCATTGATCAATACCAACTGCTACTTTGTATAATAATTTACTATGTGGAACCTTGGGTATATATTTGTATAATAATTTATTATGTGATATTGGGATAGTAATAAGGTGTTTATCTAACCTTGTCTTTCTTATCCTGCTAACACCCAATTGATGAAGTTTTTGTAGTCTGCTTATGCACTGAATTGACTTGTTTGCTTACATTTAAGGTAGGTAAATTACTTCTCATATTTTTGTATAGGTCAACATTTACTTATGAAATGTCGACAAAAAAGTTGTCAATTAATACCCACTATGTCATGTTCTTTATTGATATGAAAGTATAGGTAGATTATCAAACAAAGCTGTTACGTAAAAATGTTACTTCAATAAAGACATTGCAGACTGCAGATTGTAAATTTTGATTTTTAAATATTGAGAATTGATAAAATATTGTTATTGCCATGATTTTTTAAATGAGTAGAATGTTTCAAATTTCAAGGCATATTACAAGAAAAATATACATTTGTTTCAGGGAACAAAATTGAGTGAAACTTTCAAGTTACAATTAGCTACTTGGCTGCAGGTTGGCCCCCTCAGTCTTGATCAGCAGACTTTAATGAGGACAATACAACCCCATGTTTTTTTCAAAATACCCATTTTGAAAAATATTAGGGGTGCTGGCATGGAAGAAGGTATTAAGGTTCTCATTAGTAGAAATACTACATTAGCAAAATGAACCAGCTGTAAAAGTAAAAATGAAGCATAAATGCTGTTTCAACAAAAATTTGTATTACTTGTTAGCCTCAAATTTTCTTTTTTAGGGAAGGGGACACTAATAACATTTATATATGCAAATATAGAACAAAGGGGGTGGTGCATGAGTCAAGATTGAAGACCCTTGGACTGGATGAATTGATTGTTCACATTTAAAGAATTTGGAACAAAACCTTAGTAATTTCAACAAAATATTTTCATTGGCGACTAGTTTTGTCTACATGCAGACATCAACAGGCCTGATGCCTAAGAAATTACAAAGCTTTTGTTCCTACTTCTTTAGTACGGCACTGTTCCACAAAATAGAGCTTGGACATCAGATTCATGTTCACGTTAGATGGATAATGAAAGGGTAACTTGTAAATGTCAAATTAGAAGAGAAATCATTTGCTTACTTGGACATTTGTGTGATATAACCCAATATTGGGAGCCAAGCTAATAGGAGGAATGTAATGATGCTGCTGCTGGTGATGCTGAATTTGTTGATGCATTGGAGTAGGAACCATGGGTGAAGGGTTTATTTGAGAGTTAGTAGATGGATGAATGGGGGGAGTAGGAAGGAGAGCTGCAGTTGGAGGAGGAGTTGCAGGAGGACCTCCTGGAAGTAAATGTGGCTGGATATTGGTTGCTGTATAGTATGTTCCTGAATTGTTACTGCCAATGTTGCTACCTCCAGCATTGCTTCCACTCACAAAATTCAGTGCAACTTGATTTTGTTGGGACTGTGGTTGACTGTAGCACATCTGAAAGAAAGAAAAATTGAGGTAATATGCTTAGGGTATAAACAAGGTTTATCTATGGAAGACCTCTTGATGATGCTGAAGAAACAACTGCTTCACCCCATTGTTAGATAAATCATACAAAGTAATTTGAGACATTTTAAGCTTAGCTCATAGCTGTAATGCAAAAAGATACTCATACTATATGACACAGAACCTCTTCAAACTTATCAACAGTCAGGCATCATCAACAAGATTGTTAGCCTTAAAAGGATTTGAGAACTGGAGTTCTATATATACCATTGTAAACTATGTCAAGCATTTCAGTGATCATTATTCCCACCTTTAAAAACTAGCAACAGTAATCAGAAAAAAATTTCTAAGTATAAAAATCTACAAATAATTTTAACCTTGCAGCTTATAACATAGCTAATGCTCATGTCTAATAGATATTGCCTTGTTACTCTCACGCTAGCATGAACTATTTCAGTCAGGAACATTTTTTGATTGATTCTCCTTTTATTTTGTAATAATTTATCAAAATTGATATACTTTAAAAAAAAGCAACATCAACAAGGCAACATCTTCCCTAAAACAATATTTCTAACAATTTTTTGGATTAATAATCATCTGCCAATCCAAGTACATCATAAATTTCTTTGATAACATTGTCATAATGCATTACTGAAAAAAATTCAGTTTGCATATTCAGTTCAATTTTATATTAAAGAGCAATATTTCAGTCTAATTTCATGGATTGTTCAGTAATGGATGGTAAAAAAATCGCACATAGTTTCATTCTATTCTAGTATTTATTTTTATAATCACTTTAAAGTTACAGTTTCTTAACAATCGAGAAATATAATTAAAAATGGATCATGATTATTTCCTTAACTTTTGTAATTTCAAAGAGAGAAAATCAACAAAATTTAAAAAAGGAGCAAGATACAGTATTTTCTGGTAGATAACCCGCATGTTATCTATACAAAAAATATAGAAAAATGATAAAAATAACAGTGCGCGATATACAACAGAAAATCTCATTTCATTAAACATCTTGAATATTGCACTCAGAAACAAATGACTAAACAACACACATCATATATCGTGGAAGTCACGGAGTATATACTCTCGTACTAGGGCAATTTTATTTCAATCAACATATTGTAAATGTTAACGTAATCAAATAATTCCATTCAAAATATAAGAGTAATTATCATAAATATTACAGTAGTGAAAAAACATTCTCATCAACATAATAACAATTTTGAAATGTGTGTTATCAATGCATTTATCACAGAAGAAATGCTTGCAATGCGCATTAGCTATACATTATCACAGTGAAGAGATTTTCTAAAATGCATGTTATCTAGTAGGTGCGTATTATTTATCAGAACATACGGTAATTTCAATAAAAATGGTGATGCTTCATTCCCAACCATTAAAACACAAGAATATTGTGCAGTTATTTATATGAATTTTACTATTAGTAACCAACATCAAGTAAATTAAAGGCCTAAATAGGCCACATTTTTGTACATGGAACTTTATATGGAAGGTCCATAAAGGCTGAGATATTACTTTAAGTAATATCTTTAAGTTTGTCTCTTTAACAAATGATAGAATTGGACAGATTTTTGAGTTGCCTAAGTTTTTGGGGGAAAAAATATCAGAAACTTGCCTGGTTTGAAATGTTTAAATGCTGAGGAGGTGTTGGGCAACGTATCTGACTAGAGGCTGAGTTAGCATGGTATGGCTGTCCAATCATTGTTCCAGTAATTGCTTGGTGCTGGGAAGTAGGTACATGTTGACTCAGTTGCGTGGCAGGAATGGGAGGCAGATTTTGTTGCTGGTATGTTCTCTGGCCATAGTATGGTAAAGTACTGCTTCCAGTAGAGGGGGCTGCAAGAGTTGAGTAGAAGGGAGGGCTTGGAAGGAAGCTGTCACCTCCTCCAGCACCATAAATGCCACTCCCACCACCATTTCCAATGGCACCACTAGTTCCACCTCCCACCATTGTAAATGGAGTGTGAGACAATGGTCCTTGAAGAAAGTTAAAAAGTTTATGTGAAGTGGACCATAGCTTGTTTAGTTCACTGCATACCTATTATCAAGCTCTGGTGTCTTCTTCACAGCCTACTATTTAACTTTAATCATCCAATTGAGACAGTGAACAGTACAAAAATATTTTTGTAATTACATATCTAATATTTGTAAAGTAGAGAAGTACACTTATCACTTCAATAATTAATTGACTGTTGAATGATCATTATCATTTATCACATTAAAATCACACAAATCATTAAAGAAACTTTACACTCCATTCTAAGAGATAAACAATAATAAAAATAATGCAATTTAGTGAGATAATCGTTTAATTTATACTTTACTTATTATGAATAGGAACAACTTATATGCTTTGCCTTTAAGTATACCAAATTAGATAAGTAACACAGATTTACACACATCAATAGAATGGCTAGTTTTGAATTTCATTATTTTGCCAAAACAATCATGTTGTACAATGATAATTCTCTATTTTGAGATTTCTTATTTGTTTTTCAGGAAGAAGAATCTTACTGGATGACACCAGAGGTTGACGTTCTGATGGAGCCATATTGGGTGCCATTAGAGAGTATGGAGTGGTACCAGGGCTGCCCATCCCAACAACTTGCTGGACCATTGCAGGAGGTGGTGCAGGTGGTGGTGGTGTTGACTGCATATATTGTTGATACATGATGCAAGGGGCCTGAGAGGTGCCCTGTACTGCTGACCCCATTGGATGTCCAGGTGGATGCTGCTGCTGCATGGGAGGCAAGGAAGGGTTAGGGAGGGGAGTGGAAATGGACAAAGGGGTAGGTACAGAAGCAGGTGGGGGTGGCTGAGTTGCAAGAGGAGGGGCTGGCTGAGATGGGATGGTTAATGAGGAAGAAGGAGCCCCCATGCCACCTCCTCTACCATCAACAATGGCACAGTTGCCACCCACTCCCCCTGTACTGAAACTCATCCCCATAGGGGCTACATAATAAAAGGGAACCTGAAAAAGTTTCAGGGTGAGTCATTGGCCAATATCTCAGCCATACAGAAATAATTCCTTTCCAAATTGCAATAGCTCAATTCATTCTCCTCTGATGTAAATATTCAAGCAGTATAATTTAAAATTACAGCTAGTTCACTCAACATCAAGCAAGCTCAAATGATGATGTCATGGAGATATATTTATTTGCATGTGTAAGATCTTGCAGAGATGACATAACTTGCATTTTATAGCTATTGGAATATTTGGAAGAGGATTTCTGGAAAAATCATAAAATAAATTTGGCAATCTTTGAAGTACACTTTACAGAAAAATCATTTAACATAATTAACGTTCGTGAAAGGCCAAGAATTTCAATATGTCAAAAATAAGCTTGTTCTAAGAGCATCCATTGAACCTTTTTCATGTCTTGGTTGGATTAGCTGTCAGAGCTAATGATTAATTAAAAATAAGAAGGAAATTCAAAGGTTAATGAAACAGTGTCCAGATCAAAGATGGGAAACAGAGACTTTCATGCAGCCTTCCAAGATACTCAAAATGTCTTTTTTGTCTTTTACTGAAAATAGGTCCATTGGTTTCCTCATATTTAAAAGTATGGTTCCCGATCTCATTTATAGCACCAAGTAATGATATAATTTGAAATATAATACCTTGTTTTTCATACCCAATATATTTAAACTTATGCATACCATTATGATGTTGAACTATTTGAATGTAGGCAATATCCCAATCAAGTGTGGCCAATTATTATGGCACCAAATGTGAGCCAATGGTTTATTATGCAGCTGAATGGTGCATGAAACCTCCTGATGAATTAAGCTTCCTCATCTATGGTCTAGACAATGCCTTACCAGACAATTGTCAGAAAATCATAGTCGTATACTTCAACTCTTACATTACAGAGAATACACACAATTTATTTGGAAGGGTCCATTGGTTTCCTCATTATAATAGCAACAGTGTACTTTCTATAGTATGTGAAAGAAGGATACATCCAGCAGACTAATTCTTTAATTATTTCCTAGCTTGTGTTATTACATTTGTGAACAGTTAAATTATCCTAAATCCATTCACATTCCTTAGGCACAGAAAAAAATCAAAAATCATTTTAACAGTATGTCTTCTTGTAAATATTAAAAAAATACCTCCTTGAGTCACACTGGAGGGTAATTGTCTGGCGACCAATTGTTTGCTTACTGATGTAAAAGTCAAAATGGTAAAAGAATTATTATTTCCTCTGGTTAAAAATTGTAAACACAATTATAAAACAGTGGGTTGTCCCTCATAAAATAACCAGTGTTTACTATTACATACTATTTTATCTATCAATTATAATTCAATCATTTTAATGGGTAAAAAATAGGAGTAAAATAAGCAGAAAATATTTGATTTTGATATGCCTATACAGAGCTGCACCATCCCAATGGTACATCGCTCCTGGGCGGCAGCATCTAATTGGTGGCAACAGAAGCATAGCCAACCATTATTATTATTATTACAAAAACATTATTTGTTGTTTTCTGTGTAGTACACACAACTTATCTTATTTTAAGATGAGAAGATTATGATGCGAAATTATAGATTGGCAAACATTTCCTTTCTTCCTTTCAAACATTTAAAGGAAATAATTACAGATAACTTAAGATGAGAAAGGAATATTTGAGTGAATATTTAATTGAAGAGTTAGAATCAATAAAAGATTTTCTAGCACCAAGAATAAATCCTCTCCAGGTTTTGGAATGTATCTTTACTAGAGATTTGATTGGAGTCTTTGCAAATATGCTAATAGCTTTGTATGCTTTATTGACACTTCTGGTGACTGTGGCTGTTGGGAAGCAAACACATCAAAACTCAAACTGATCAAGAACCATCTCTATTCATCAATGAGCCAAGATAGCTAAAAAAAATTGGGCCCTCATCGGCATAGAGAATTAAATTTTTGATGGAGCTGTTTTTGATAATATGATACAAGCATTTGCAGTTATGATATCTCACAATGTACTTTTTTCAGTTAAATATTATTTTGTATTTCTTATTTGCCTCCACTCACTTAATATGTGATTATTTATGTTGCAATAAAATTATTTATTTATAAGAAACTTTCCTATTTAGTTGCAAAAAGTAGATTTCATACTTATCATTTTAAGTTATGTGCATTGCAATGATAATGATACTCGTAGGTATTGTGAACTATGTGACTCACTATGACAATTTACTATGTCAGCATACAGAATATGCATGAATAATAATTATTAAATATTTACCTACAAATCAGGAAATATAAGGTTTTGGTATTTTATTTTAAGGGGAAGCAAATTATGTTTGCAGCCATAGGCTGGGCAGGGCTCTGACCTCAAGTTAACAATGAGCCAAACTACAAAAGAGATCATATTCTCTTGTCATACAAAGATGTTTAAAGCTTCACAGACAAATCATGGGAAATGCATCCTATATTTAGAGTACAAAAATTCCAAGGATGCCTTTTTTAGAGCTTACAAATCCATAAATTAATTTGTTTAATTTTGCTTACCAGAAAATTTTACTCTCAGAGAAATGTTAAAAAACTTCATGCAATATATACTGAATCTTAATTTACAATAAATCTAAAGACATCTATATATAACCTGCATCAAAAGAACTTTAAGAACTAGTTTTCCCCCACAATGGATGCAGTTAGACATGGGTAATACTAGGATTGCTTAAATAGGTTACACTAAACCTTGCTGAATTTTTGTCAAGTACAAATTATTCCCTCAGTATGAGTATTATGAGAACATGAAGAAATGGAAATTACCTGTACATTACTTGTTTGAGGATGAACAGATGGCTGCCATGATGTATTTTGTGCAGCAAAGGGGTTAACTGGAGGGAGTGGAGGTGGGGTTGGTGGAGGTATCTGCTGGCAGTGGAGACCAATAGCTGATGTTGTAGAGGTAACACAAGATGAAGTGGGGGTCATGACAATAGGTGCTGGTGCAACTGCATTAGGATGTGATCCTGACATCATGCACATATTTCCATTGTTTCCATTTACTCCATTATTGCTACTGGCAACTGCTGCAGCAGCTGCTGCAAGTCCCATTCCCATAAAATATGATGCAAGTTCAGAAACTGCCATTCCAGGGTTTTCTTGAACCTAATAAAATGTAAAAAATAATTCAAAATATATAATTAT
>KZ308327.1:645249-760370 GCA_000376725.2 Ladona fulva | reverse complement strand
CAAAAGTATATCTACAGCAACAATATTGAAATCAAATTTAAAAAATAATAAATCTAAAACAATCCAAATATAAATCCAAAAATATCCAACTTAGTACTTAATATTCAACTTAACCAACAAGTCTAAGAGACCAAAAACATTAAATTCAATATGGTCTACATTAGAGGTGAGAAATCATCCATCCAAGAATTAATGAACTTAAGACCTCAGACTATAAAGGCAAGTCACATGGAAAATCTTAATTCAATAATGAATATAAAGATATCAGGAAAAACAGCTTAAATAGAGGATTAAATCTTCCCCAATTTTAGATTGTCTTTTGGGGGTAAGATTACTGTTCCTTCCAAAATTAACTAATTATTAAATTCAAACTTAATTGAGTCAAACATTTTTATCTTTGACAATCAATTACTGATTATTCACAATTTTTTCTCTTAAGTTTGATTAATAAAATTTTTGATAGAAAGTTACACATGGCATTTAATTTTTCACAAATTAAATGCCAATTTTGCACTAAGACAACTTTGAGCATATAATGACCATAATATCTATAATCATATATGTGTTATAGCCATGTGTTTTTATAAAATGTCTCTTTTATATGCCTAAACACATAGGATTCCTACTGGAAGAGAATCATTGAATAGATTTACAAAACTGTCTAAGGCCAAAAATCAGTCCAAAGTTAATAAGATTACTTGCCTGCTTTTGGGTCTCCTGTGCGCTAGCTTGCATAGGGTAGTTTGTTTGTCCTAGAAGGGAACCACCATATGAAGAAGCAGGGGTGGCAAACTGTGGTTGTCCTGGGCCTAAAACAGCACCAGGAGCTTCTCCACTGACTTGCATTGTGTTTGTACTACTAAAATTCTGTGGAACTGTTGTCAGTAAGTGCTGCTGAATAGGTGCTGGGGGTTGTGGCATGTAACCTTGTCCAGCAACTGGTGCTAACTGAGAATTTGACATTAACACAGGACCTGCTTCAGGTCCTACTGTTTGTTCACATGCATATGTGAGGGTACGAGGTGGAGGACTTGATTCAACCTTATTACTAGCTGTGGAAGCTGTAGTGATAGTTGGCGGTTGCACATTGACTTGCATACTGGTATTAGCTGCTGCAGAAATTATTTTTGGTGGGTTGGCTGGATTGAATCTGTAGATGGTTCCATCTGAATTAACGTATGGTTGTCCAGTCTAGAAAGAATCATACAAGAGGAACTTAAAGATTCAAAAGCAGTACTCAAAAATGAATAATCAGAAAACAGGTAACAAGAAGCCTGACACATGATAATTTCAAGAAAATGAAGTTAAAATCAACATTTTATCAGTTGAAAGAATGAGATTTCCACAAGGATCTACATTCTACATTGAATTAATGATTTTCTGTTTCACTTACATTTTTAATGAACATCTCAGCTGAAATACACATTACCCATTGAGTAAATGTTCGATTTATTTCTGGAAGATTTAAACTTTTACAATGATAATTGTACATAAAAAGGAATCAATGATAAATATTATACTCAAAAAATAACTGCCCTAATTGCAACCTCTCTCACTGGGATGAACAATATTGACTAGTAACCTTACCTGTGGGTTTATTAGGACACTTCCAGGAGGAACACTTTCCATGCTGGTTACTGCCCACATAACTGCATTGTTTCCCAATGGTACTGATGGATGAACTACATCTGATGAAGCAGCTAATGCACACTGAGTAGAAGATGATGATACTGGTACTTCACTTGCTACAGGAGGCAGAGGAAGAGGGGATGTTCCTCTGTTTTGACTGGTACACTTTTCAAAGAATAAAAAAGATTTCCATGAAACATTTTCTCATTTCCTGGAAAATTTTGCATCTGTGAAAAATTTACTCATCTTATTTTAACCACAGCTATGGTTGGTATATTAACCTTTCAGATTTCTCTTCAAGTTGCCAGCACTGATATCATCTACTGACTCCTACTGAACTTAATTTGATTTATTAGTATGTGCAGTTTTTAAAAATCAAAATAACTGCTATAAACAAAAAAAGTGGACCTAAGTGAGAGTGGTGGGAGTTGGTTTGAGGTACCATTCCCAGCTTCTTGGATGTACCCATCCCTAAGGTAAGTGGGCTAATGCATATATAAGTAATATATTATATATTAAAGATTTGAGTTTCAGGGTTAGTGTTTTGACTTACACAGTCAGCTTCAATGGCATTTCAACGTCTAATCTTAAGATTGATGCTCAAATTAGTAACATTTTTAAAGTAATAAAATCATTCTCTATGCATTAACACATTTGTGACGGTGTACAGCTCCAGTGGGTCATATGCATGACTTCTCACAGCAGTAGTGACCCACATGTGAGTCACAATTGCTCAGCCACACAGCTCCATGTAAATGTAACTTCCATGACTGCAGGCCCACTCTGCACTGTTGCCACAAGTAATTGGTCAAAGGAGTAGGAGGGGTGAACCTTGAATTTCCTCTCCCTTCAGTCTTATACACCAGGCAATACACAGTTTAATTTTTACCGAAGAAACTGTACCACTGGTGGCACTCAATACCTAGGTTTGAGGTACAGTTTTCATGTGCCTACCCTTCAATAGGAATCTATTCTTCATAAATACTTTGCAGATTTTTCACACCCACCTTCTTGTAGGTGTTTTTTTGCTACTGTGTATATTTTTCTTAAGTTTGATATGAAGAAGGGTTAATTGTAAAAAGAGACTTGATAGTCTCAATCTTGCCCTAGTAAATTTGTGTAATTATAATAATTATTATTATATATAAGCCTACAGAGGAAGACGAAAGTAAATTTTTGGTTTTGAAAAGCATACAAAAAGTCTTTTGAATCGTTGAAATTTATGTTCCTGAGGGCAGATAGCAAAAACCATTTTCATTGCATAGACGATAAAGAACACATACTTCTTCATGTAAAAGGAAGCTTCATGAAAATTAAGGGATAGCTAATTAAGGTTGAGATTTCAATGAAAAAGTTATACCAATATTAGAAAGTACTGAAACATTTTCAGTCCAAAGAATTGGCTTACTACAAAAGACTTTTTACTTCTCTCAACCTAATTTTTCATTTTGAACTTTAACACATTCTTTTGTCATTCCAAGTATAAATTTAAAATCCAGAAGATTAAAAAAATTCCTAATCAATAACTCAATTGGAAAACCTGTTCTAATAATTATGCATTTCTAAAAATTCCTACCACTTACTGTGCACATTCTAATTTACTGATGAAAGTGGGTTCTTACCACATTATTCCTTCGATATCCAGGTATTTCATCTTCTGATATGGTCCCAGGCTGATGTTGAGGAGTGGGAGGAGGAGAATTTGGGATTGGAGATGTTTCTGTCTGAGCATCAGAATGTGCTTGATTGTGCAGAGGAGGAGAGAGAAGTGGGGGAGATGGAGATGGTCCTTGACTTTGGTCATGAGGTGAATGCTGCTGCTGGGATGATGGGATCAGAGCAAGAGTTGTTGGAGAAGGTGAAGGTGTGTTGCTTGAATCTGATCTCACTGACTGAGTCTTGTAACCAGAGCTTGATGGACTCAAGTGTGCAGAATTGGCACTACTTGCACTGGAATCTATGGAAGATTTATGGCAAAAGTCAATTTACAATATTCCCAAGATTTGACTCTTATGCAATTATAGAATATTCTAAGGTAATGTTATATATTAAAGTCAGAGTCATGGTTTCTGATAGAGTTTAAACAGATTTTACTCTCAAATGAAATCAGTCAATGTATGTTAGGTTCTCTGAAACAATTTTTTAAACTAACTGCTGACATCAAGCAACTTTGGGTTTAATATCAATGTTAATCATTGCTACTAAGATCGTCATTACTTGATATGTACCTTGTTTTGTCAAGAGTCTTCCACCAGCACTGTGTGTACTTGATATACTGTCACCTCTTGTCAACTGACCTCCTCCACTTCCACTTGAGCTGGTAACTCCCATTGTGCTCCCCCCTCCACCACTTCCAGAATAACCACCAAAACTATAAGACTTTGAAACACAAGGTCTAAATCCTGAAGATGTTCTTCTTAGAGATTCTCGACTCTCAAATGATTCAACCTTCAGCAAACGAGATGGCCTACTCAAAAAGATTGGTAAAAATTACTGAGTATTTATTCCAGTTTAATTTTAAAATAAAAAAAAAATTCACTGCATGTAAATACAGGGTTAAATGAGATATTATAAAAAATGATAATTCTTAGAATTATGCAAGCATTATTATTCTGACATTTCAAAAAAAAATACTGCTGTAACAAGAAAATTCTTTAAGCTTGTGAAAATGGCCACAAACATATACAAAATATGTGATGCATGGCTATTTTATTGCTGCTGAAATATTTGACCAATTATATAGAACATAATTACATTTCCCTAGACATTTTATATTATACGAATGCAAAATCAATCATTTTCTTGAGCTTTCCTTTCAATTTCAAACTGACAGCTATTATTTTTTTAACCACAATACTTTTAACATTATAAGTTGAAACTGTAATCACAAAGAAAGCTTTTCAATCTTCTTTTGATAGCCAACTTGTTTTTTTTATACAGCACATACTTTCAATGTCTTATCACTCATAAAAACATACAATTCATGGAAAAGGCACAACTATCAATAGTTTTCAATAGTTCTCCAAGGTAGACCTTGAATTGAAGGGAATAAAACTAAGCATCTCATGATATTGCGATTCCCCCTTGTTTTCAAAATGGCCTTTCTCCCATGTTATGGTTAGTCCCAACAACAGGCAGAAAAACAATGGCACATGCAAGTCAGGAATTTTTTAAACCTTAAAGGAAAAAGGATTCATATTTCTAAATGGAAGATTATTCCCCTCCTTCAAATACGATCTGGTGCCTTCTTGTACAAAAGGCAGGAAAATGACCTATTTGGAATTGTCAGTTCTTGATTTTTTGCGTAAACCAAGCATATTAAAATGGAATACATTGTCAAATTAAAACAGTCAAAAATTCCCAAAAGTTACTTTTTAATCCAAAACCCATTTTAAATAGCAACTCATTCAATAGTTCATGATGTACTAACATCAATGCTGTCATTGTCACAGGTGAGCTTTTAGAGGACTATTGCCTGTATTACCAGCCTATTTACCTATTGAATCTTTGGATTTTTTTATTTACGGTAAGGAAGGGGATAGTTTTTTTCAAACTACCTTCAAACTATGTAATTTTTTTATGAATATACTAGTTTTAGCTCATGCAAAGTAGATGCAGGAAAAGTGGATATATGGGATGAAGAAATAAGAGATGTGAAAGGGGTCAGGAATGGGTCTGTCATAAGAGTTGATTAATAAAAACAAACTCATTTAACCTTATTTAAGAATCAGCAATTACACTTTTCAGAACAGCATATTAAGGGGATGCCATTTTAAGGAGAGAGAAAAAGTATTGAATTAGGTTTTGGTAATAAAAAATTTTCAAACCAAAATATGAAACATTTGGATAATTTTCATTTACAGACATTTTATCGCTTGTCATTTAACTACCAACAACCTGTGTTTTTGGGGGATGGAAAAAGTTTTTAAGTTCACTGACACTCTTTTAGAGATGAACAGTCTTTCTTTAGAAATGTTTTACTTCTTTTAATGGCAATGTAGTGCTACCTCAAACTTTGAATATCCCAGAGTTTGAATGTTACATTTAAGAACATTTTAATTCACAATTTGAACACCCCTTATATGTTCAAACTGCATGAAAAATGTGTGAATCACAGAAAAAAATGCTCTTTCAGCTTAAACTGTTTTGTATCGAAGTCATCTCTCACTGTAAGGGCATCTCTTTTGTACAGCATATCTGCAATAACTTGGCATATTTTCACCAAGCAAGTAGGAGTGGTAATTGCAAACAAAGCTTACTCTATAAGGAAAAAGCCATTTCCTCAGATCTAACTGTAACTGTGCTTTCATCAAAATTCTCAGAAATTATATCTAAACTCAATTGGACTCTTTCTTTCCAAAATTTCAATCACTGCAAAATTACAGTTATAGTTATTACACAGTTTACAGTCACATGAAATTTTATTGATGATGACTTCTCTTCCAAATAATAGTGTTTCTCTACCTCTCCACCAGACACATGAGACATCAGAAAACATCAATAATGGATATTCAATCCTTTTTTAATACACAGTATTTGTTGTTCATAATAATTTCCAAGCTTTACCAATAATTTTAATAAATTTGTTTTAGTTTAAATTATACAATTACTGCTTAAATTGATAGAAATTGGCATTGTTTAGGGTTGAGGAATAGATTTCTTCACTTGTGATGATTTCAAATGAGGATATATGATTTAGACTTAAAAGTATTCAGAATTTGAAGCCAAAAACGTCCAAGATACCTTTATAAAAATAAATACTTTATGGAGTAGGATTATAGACTGGAAGGTAATATTAATTATTAATATTTTCCTATAATATCTATTGGTGATTAAGATTGATTTTTTTTGTTCTCATTTAGGAAGTTCAAGCCAAGGAAAATATAAAGTTGTACTGAGGTATGTCATAGAAATCTCCCAACCTAAGTTGGTTATGCCTGCTGCGTGACCCATGAGGAGGATCAGAGGCTTCAGAACTGCTCCAGGGATGAAGAAATGAGCCACTACCAGAAGCACTTCCTCCATTACCCCCATTCCCACCACCAACCCCAGTCCAACAATGAAGCTCTTCATGGCTACAGCGCTGGCCAGAAGAATCACAGCAGCAAATACCCTCCTGGGAAGACGGAGACTATCAAAAGGCATGATAGTGATATAAAATTACCCATGCTTAGAAAAATAGTATTTCCCACCGATCTTAAACAAATATAACAATATGATATATACTGTATTACTAAACTAAACTACAATTACTGAACTAAAACTACAATTCCACCATTGCTATTTATATTTATGAATCTAAAATGAAAAAGTAAGAAGGAATATAATCCCATGCAGTCCACAGGCAACCCAAAAAGCACAAATGTCACACAATAAAAAAAAAATATTTGAATTTCTATGGTGATATGTTTTAGTATAAAATTTTTCATCGATACAGAATATCATGGCTTTGTTTCTGTTGAACCTCCTCCAAATTACACAGCATTTACACTCTTTTCTTAATCATTAATCTTGTTTGACTAATTTCCCTTTGTACATGCATTATTTCAGCTTCAACTTCCTTGATATTTATTAAGTTTACCCTCACATACATATTTGTGGTGCATGAAATAATCGTTATTATAATAATTCAACAAATAGTTACTTACATCCTGATTGAATATTCGTTTTCTTGCTTTCTCATATTCTTCTTCACGTTCCTCAAAACTTTTGCTGCGTCGAGATTCAGAACTAAGCTGGCGTTCAGGAGACTGCAGGAAAATAAAGGAATGGAGATGAAACCTTTTTTGGAGACCAAGTTTATATAATTTGTAATCATTAGTTAGAATTTAATAAATTGCAAGTTTTTGGTCCATTAGATAACAAGTAAAATTTGGAGGTAGAAATTTTAATGAAGTAAATCTGAAAATTTTCTTAACTTATATATGAAGATCTAGAATTTAAATTAAGAGATGGAGAAGGTAAAACTAAGTTAACTACCTACATCAGATCAGAACTTTTATAGGCGTAGGATTTCCTACACTGCAGGAACACATACTGAATTAGAGGATCTCATATGTAACTGAATGCCAAATTTTAGATTTATTAATTCACCCAGAATCACATTTAAGTCCATAATTTTAAATCCAATTATCCACATTTCCACAAAAAAATATATAATATCAGTCACAATTAGGCTTTGGTTTACACCAGAATTATTAAATGTTGTTGATTTATCAAATAGAAAACAAAAACTATAATTGTGAAAATTTTACAACCTACTAAAGAAAATGAGATACATTGGCAAATATTTCTGCCTAAAATTTCCAAGAATTCAAACAATGTCTAATGAATAATGATGACTGTTTAAAATGTATGCAATTCAGATGAAAATATCATTTGCTAAAAATCACAAGGAAAACTAAAAGAAATTACAAAAATAAATACTTGATGGGATTAAAAATCAAAACCAGGAAAAGGAAGAAGAGTTAACAGGGTTAAAATAAGGAAACTCTCTGAAGGCCCAAAAGTAATAGAAATTTGACAATGAAGCTCTTCACAATTAATTAAGAGGAATATTTCATTTAATAAGAAATCATGATCTTATAATTTTGTAAATTTTGCTTTTTATTATAAAAATGTATTGTTTGTTAAATAAGGGTTTTGAAATTTTTCATGGGAACATACATCAAATTTACTCCTAACGTTACATTGCTACTACACAACAAAATGAAATAAATACAAAGAATACCAATGCATTAGAATATCTGATATAATCAGGTTCTATATACCTTAAATGACCCAGCACCCTCCTCAAAAGAAGAAGAATCTCCTCGCTTTAGTATGGAGCGTCTTGGCTCTTCAGGCAACAGTTCATCTCTGATGTGATCTCTCAAGCATGGCTCAATTGGAGGGAATCTTATTTTACCGCCACTAAGTTCAGAAAACAAATAACCCAAAAAACACAATTGTTGAATATGTGTATTACATTATTAACCAAAATACTGGTTATAAAAAGAGTGGAAGAATTCTAATCTGATCACCTTGTAGAAGTTGGGGGAGATAGAGAAGAATTGTTATTGCCTGTTGGAGAATTTAGACCATCAGAACTAGCTCCATATGATGTAGAACAATTTCCATTGCTAGACACATTGTTACTGCTCCCATTTCCATTGAGACGACCTTTGCTAACAACCACTGCATTGCCTGTTGAATCAACATTATGTTCCATACCAAAGAATGCAGCAACTCTGTGTACTAACATCCGTTGGTATGATGACATTGGAGGAAATTTATGATGAGTGCGCCTGTGGGTGAAAATAAAATTTCTTATCTTGGTTACATAAAAACAAAACTGATAATATTTTAAATTTGCATTTCTTAAAATTCTTACCCTTGTAAGAGAACTACAAGCAAGCATCAACTACACAAGATACTCTTGGATTAAACCAAGCTAATTTTCTTCTAGCATACTGACTAACAATCATTCCTTTAAATTCACGGTAAAAATTAATGAATGAGGTGGAATTTCTCTAAATTTGGGAGGATTCTTTCAATAATTATTCTTAATCTTCCAGAAGTTAGTAGCATTACATACAATGTTATTAATGTAACAAAGGTTAGAAGAAGGAATAAAGAGTATATAATGCATGAAATTTGTTAGGTGGCTTTGGAGGATTGCTACAGTATGCTATATATTTCTTTAAAGTACTCACTTATTATCACGAGCAAGGCTGACTATTTCCTGCTCTATTTTTAACATTAACATACGATCCTTATAATTGCGATTTAAGGTTTCTATTATAAATTGTTGCAAATCTCCAGAGCTACCGCCACCACCAGAAGATGATGATCCTCCTCCGTCCAGTATAGAGGCCTGCTCGGTACTGGAATCTATGTGAAATTCAAATAAAATTACCAAAGGAACCTAAATTAGAAAGACAATAGCTACAAATATTTTATATTAATACATAGTTACACCATGTTCTTAGATATTTCAACTAATCATAAAACAATTGCTTCTTTATTGTGGAAGCTACATTCACTCCGAGTATAATATTAATTATTTTCATAGAAAATGGGAAAGGCTTTGGAGTTTTATACAAATAAACAATAAATAATGGCAGTAATATAATGCTCTATATTTTTCATTGTAACTTTTACTCTTAACATAGAAAATGATAATGCATATGAAAAAAATTGCTATAATATTTATAATCAGTTGTAAGAAGGTTCTCAAATTTTCAATGAAATGATACCTTGAACAGTTGTGAAAAGATTTGCAACAATTAACAAGAATTGATATGATAACTGAAAACTTCAAGACAAAAAATGGGTTTTAAAAGATCTAGCTCTTCAAAATCCCAATTTTATTAGTTTTTATTGGATTTGAAATAAATAAATATGATCTAGGAGTAGCCTTTATGAATATTAAGCTGATCAATGAGCTAAGGAACTTAAGTCTGATCATATAAGCATTTAATTTTTTTAATTATCTAGATAAAGGGATTTAGAGACAATATATACATTCATCACAAAGAATACATATAACATGCAAGCAAATAAATTATTACCACGAGAAAGACATGGAGATGAGCTATCCATGCTACCCTGTGAACTTCCTTGGTGCCTTAGGCGATGCCTAGAGGATGGTCGGCTTGATCCCCCACTGCTTCCTGTATTGACAGTAAGAAGACTGGAGGGAGGTACGGATAGGGCTGATGGTGAAGCAGGTGCTGAAGGGACAGCTGCTGTACTGGGTGCAGGAGGAGAAAAGCTGTGGACGGCCTCAGGGTCGGGAGGAGGTGAAGTCTCTTCCCTCACAGCATGGCTACGAACCAGCAATTTCACTTTTGAACCAGACTACAAGTAAGAGAAAATAAGTTAATACAAGACATCATGGATATAGTTACTTATTTCTGAATATGTTGGAGATGAATCATTGATGAAAGGAAAGGATAAGCATTCAAGCTTTACTAAAGAATACAAATGGAAGATTGAAGTTGACCAAAATACAAATATACATTGTTTATAACATTTTTATAATACTTGATATATTTTACATTTGATCTTAGACACAAATAACTTTGCCATAATCTTCAATTTATGAAGAACTTCCATAGTATTGTTTACATTATAAAATAGAAGATCTGAAGTTGATCATTTAAATTCACATGTAATGAAGCTTTTTTCCTGACATAAATCAGTTCTTATGACTGTTTTTATCAGTTTAACATCACAGAACAAGCAAAAATCAAATCAATAACAATGTTATTACATTTCCTCCAATCAAGTATAACCTACGTTTAATGTGAAATTCCTCCCAGTTGAGAAGAATAAATTAGCATTTTCCAAAAATGTTGAGGTTTCAGCTATGCATAAAGAGGAGCGTTCATCTTTGAAGAATATTTTAAAAATTTTTACTTTAACTTTTTTGAATCTGCATTTTTAGTGTGATACCTATAAATGGATTTTCTTTAAATAATTTATTTCTGACTACTTGCTTTTCATTTTGTTTCAACCACAAAAATAATGGATATTTACCCTCATTCTACCAATGGGTGCCTGTGCTTTCTTTGGTCCCTCAGAATTCTCATTTGAAGACTCTGCTTCGGTAGCCTCTTCTCCAGATGATGATGTACGACTGTGCTTTGCCTGGAATCCTTTTCTCCTATCTGAACCTCTGTTGTTACTACTGCCCTCTTCTACTCCATTGGCAGCTCCTACTGGACTAGGAACTCCCCTCTCATCTCCTGAAGAACCTCCTTCTCTACTACCTCTCCATCCTCCTCCCTCCCCTCCTCCACTTCCTTCTTCAGGACTTAAACCTCCACTTTCTACTGCTAACTCATCTTCCTCTTCAAATTCCTCCTATAAATTATGAAGTACAGAAAGGAAAAAGAAATGCCTGTTTCTTATCCCATTGATTAGATAAAATGAACCCTGAAAATTTTTTTATCTCATTTCCTGCAAAAGTTTCATACCTCCTAGCAGCAATAAGCTGGGCTTATCATAATAGCCATAAAAGAAAATTTGAATTTAAAAAGAAAATATTAGAATAAACCAAAAGTCAATTAAGTAATTTCAGACTTGGAGAATCAGATGAAACACAAACAAACTTTTGCCTAAGGATTTCCAAAAGTCCTACTATATTTTATCCCATGACAGCATGCACTGATGATTAAAATTTTATATGCAGCATAAAAATAAATTAACCCAAATATGATGTATAGCTTTTTACTTACACATAATAAAAATGCTGAACAAATTACTAAATCAGAGACACTTTTGGATGGTGAGATAATTTTCTTTGACTGCTTCGAAATAAACCATTTGATATAAGTTTTTAAGCATAAATTATTATCTGGAGACTGACAAATATGAAATGAATAGTTTCCTCCCATTATATTCTAATTCTATAGATGTTATGAATTTAATTTAGTGAATGAAAAACTGGGAAATTAATTTTTATGCCTTAGATCCTTGACAAATAGCATGCTTTTCTTGTCATCTTGCAATAACGATTCAAATAAACATTTACCCATTGACTTTTTGAATCATTGATTAAATGATAGAATAAGATAAGATAGTGACATAAGTAAAAATATATGATAGTCCAAGTTTGGTAGGGATAAGATAACCCTAATGATAAGAAAATTATTTACCTGCTTAGATAATGTTCTTAAGGAGCGCAAACTAGGCCCACCCGACCTAGGGCCACCAACCCTCTGCTCATGGTCCATGGCCCTAGGGCAGCCCCCACTGTGGCCCCTTGGCCCCACCACCACCACCACTCCACCCCCACCGCCAGTCGGACTTTCTCCCCCACCTCCCCCTCCTCCACCACCGCTTCCTGTGGTTCCGTTGTGAACTACGATGCTTGGGACTATTCAAGAAAATGGAAAGGAAAGGTAATAAAATACAATTTTGACGGGATTCTTACTTTTGTCCATATTGAAAATTAAATATATTGGTAAGAAGGAATTTGGTTAAAACTGGGGTTTTAAAGTAGGGCCTTAAATAATTTTTCTCATACATTAATAAATTGACATATACATTATAAGTCACTGGGTACAAGAATAGCGAGAAATGTATGTACACATAGTCAATAACACAAAATTCTGTGATAGCTGATGATAGTAATAATACATTTTTAGTAAACACTCAATGAAAACTTGAAGTTAACTCAATCTTCAAATGGCAATGAACCCAGAGAAGATAACCAAATAGTAATGAGTGAGATGATTTTCCAAAATTAAATGTAAACCAATTTTGTTAATTTTGTACACCTGGGAGAATCACAGAGATTTATTAATAGAACAGAGGAATAATATTCAAAAACTATCACAACAAATTCAGTGCTATACAAGTGAATACAGAAGGAAATTTAATCAAGATTATGAAGATATATATTCGGCTTCATAATTACTCTGCAACAACTATAATAAAATGGATACAGAAGAAACCTATTAAGATAAAATTTCAGTAGAAGTGCTCCAAAACAATCCTCCAAAATTCACAAGAGAAAAAGACAAGGAATACAATAAGTGCAGTATGAGAATTGAATGTTCATAGCGAAGAGGTGCACACTATGTCTACAGAAGACCTGGTCACAGTGACAGAGTTTAAGACAGATCACCCGATACTGGGTTTCAATCTCTTGCCATGCACTATGAGGTGAAGAGATCATTTTGAATGAGACAAAGATGGTACTATGTCATCTCTGAAGCAGATTGGAAGTTTCTACTCTTCATCTCAACAATTGATAAAGGGCATAAGAATGAAAGAATATCAGTTCTACATAAATGAAGGGAATATTATGAAACAACAGATGAACCAAAAATCTTACTTGATATTTTCACATCACAAGAGGCAAACAAAGCCATGAAAGAAAATGTTGAGCAACAGAGAAGACAGGCCGAGGCACATCAATTAACCTTTCTCAATCAATACTCACTTTCTAACTTGGCCATGTCTGACATTTAGGGAAGACTACAGAGTTGCACTGGCTAGAACTGCATTCTGTCTATTGTGGTCAGGATGACATGTTCCTGTAAACTATCCCACAGAAGGAAAAAAGAAAAGTAAATAAATAAATAAAAAAAGTGGAGAGAAAATAAATTTGAAAAAGGATAATCTACCATGGATATGTTTAAATAATTTTGACTATGATACTCTACAAACAAAATATTTTACAAAATATTTGGGCACCATATGATACTTGAAATGGTTTAAAATAAAAAGTATGAAAGTTGTGGTTCTTCTTTTATCTTCATTTCTGTTGGACTGTTATATCTGAAATTGCATTCAGTACCATGCACATATAAAAAAATGCTCAGTGCAAGAGTTATATTAGTCGATTTTCAGAAATATCAGACATGGAAGATGAATATAAAATCCATATTTCAGCTCGAGAAAAATTAAGGAGCATAAAGGAGATTTTAGTGAATTCTTATACTAAAGTGCTTGAGAGGTTCCCAAAGAGAAAATGGCCTTTTTGGGATGCCTTAATGATATTAATGGTTACAACAATTGTAAAATAAATACAAATGGTATAAGTATAAAATATAATGAAAAATTCGTTTAAAATCTGGATTATAAATCGACATAAATGTGTCTTTATATTCAGTATGCATTCAAATGAAAATAAATATAATTCATCCCTTATTAAAGCAACAATAGGATTTTAATTCCAAAATAACAGAATGAATATGAATAATATTTATTTCAGACAATAAGTACCTTAAGTTCAGGAATGTACACATAGTAATGCAAAAAAATCTAGGATAGTAACAAGGTATCAGCTTGGAAAGTGGGAATGACCTCCTCTTGGCCTTTCCACCAGGTCAAACAAATTTCTGTTGACATTTTGATGGCTGACTCAGCCATCGTCCTCAGGGTGAATTCTTTAACAACAAATGGCAGATTTCACATGAAGTAGTTTGCAGTAGTTCAAAGCATTGGAACCAAATTTTTACAAATCAACACATCAATGCATTAAGATTAACACAGAAACTCTTATTAATTTGCATGAGATCCACTTCCAAGAACAGGAAAGGGAGAGACGAGAACTTTAACTACAATTTGTTGTTAAAGAATTTGCCCTGAGGATGATGGCAGACTCAGCTGTTGAAACGTTGACAGAAATTTATTTTACCTGGTGGAAAGCCTGAGAGGAGTTCATTCACAACATACACCAGGAAAGAACCAAATCTTTTATCAATTTTGAAAGTGTTTCCCAACTGGTGGGATATATCGCACTAGTGGGATTTGTGAGCCTGTATGGTAACTGAGAAAGTTTAAGTCATTTTATTTTATTTTTTTTTCATTTTCTTTTTTATAATATTTCGCTTAATTACAAATAAATCTTCTAGTAGTTATAATACTATTCATCAACAAAGTAAACATTCATAAAAGGTTTCATTACATGAATCAGTAAAATGAACCTATTGCACATCAGTGGGGAAGTTTTTGTGGAGGACACCGAAAGAAGAATATAAGACAATAAAGATTAGAAACTACTGACCTAGAATATGAGGAGTAGGGCTTTGAAATCTTTCTGAGATTTTTATAGAGATAGACAGAATAACAGGAACTGTACAACCATTTTCCTTAGCATATAAATTACGCAACTCTGTAAATAGTAATCTTCAAATTCATTGGAGGAGAATTGAACTAGAAATTTGTCATTTTAAAAATGTAAGTGGAGAAGTAAGGCCAATTTCATATTTTGTAAAACGGGGAAAAATTCCCTTTCATACTTCTTATTAATTTCACTTCTGAAGAAAACGTTGTTAGAATATAATTCAGTGTTACTGACAATTCTAACCCTCTCTTAAATTCTGTCTCCATAATTTTCACAAGCTATCTAATAAATAGTTGAGGAATCGGGATATAGTCGGGAATCCAACCCGGGTCCACTTTCACCGAAGTAGAACGCGTTGCCCCCTTGCCTATCCGGGAGCCCAACAAAGGGAGACCAAAAGGAATTGAAGTCGATGAAGTGTACAAAAGGATGGATTGAGACTTTTCTCTGCATTTATTACTGACCTTTGGAGCATGCCTCCCTCTGGGGCTTACAATTCGAAAGCGAAATTTTGAGCTGGTCGTCTAAGGCCCTCTGAAAATTGATAAAATTTTGCAGAGAAAACAAAAAATCTTATTCAAAAGATGCAATTGAAATCTATTCATAGTTATAGTTTGTTAACAGAATACTAGAAATGAAATTATGTGTGGACATATTATGGTGTAAATAATGCATTTGTCTGTTAACTTATGACAGCAAACTGTAGTATGTTAATCATCAATAGGACGTAACAGCCATCGTCATTCTTTATTTCTAGGTATATTAAATGAAAAATGAGCAGAGAATTTTGTTATCTTTTTGCTTCATTGTAGAGGGCTTCAAAATTAGCAACGAAACATAGAAGGGTTGCGATGGTAAGGGATTATACTGAATGGATGAATCGAAATATTTCGACAAACGAAATTTTAAATTGTGAACATTCAACTAGAGCGTATATCCACTCCAATAAACTTTAATATTAGGTATTAAAATAATATCATAGTAATAATATAATGTTGTAGGATAAGATGCTTTTGACCACAGAAATATTAAATGTCCATAAATAAATGATACCAAAAGAAACAGATTATTATGGTAATACACTCCAAACATTATTGCCCAATTTTATCATCAAACCAGTACTATTCGCTCATGGGAGTAGCTTATGTGGAGCATCAACGGTAGTTATAAGTCAAACTTGGGAATACTTGATGAGAATGCTAGGAAGAACTTATGAGACATACGTCTGATAATCAAGTAAGGCGTTTCACTGCTGTTTCCAAATGCAAGAAAACGTCTCCCCCTAATCTAAGAAGTCCTGACGCGTGACAGACCGTTTTTGGGAGTTAATTTTGATTCCTAGGGGAAAGAATCGTCAGAGCATATCCTTAAAAGATTGTTCATGAGAATGACTTCTGAGTAAAATCAACGAAGAATAGAAGATATGCTTGCAACAAGTAATTTCGACTAACATTTTCTTTATGTCGTCTTCTGAGCTGTCGAACGAGAAAAAATTTAATCGAAAGCAAGCGGGTGTTAAATACAAAAAGTCAACAGTTTTAACATTTACATAAACATCATGGACTATAAAATGCTTCGTTATGTACGCGCCAAATTGTAGGAATTCCAGAATCTTCCTCTAAAGTTATGGGTGAGGTTATAAGTTTTCAAGCAACTGTCTACACTGTCTAATGCTCTTCCACTTACAACTTCCAGGATTCGCGTCTATATCAACATATTACCAATACACCGTGCTTTGTTCTTCCATTCCTCATTTTGGAGTATATTTTGCTCACTTTTTCTAATGTCCGATCAATATTTTCATAGAATATTTACATATCTTGGATTATCATATTTTTCCAACACCTTGTCAATATCCGTTTCTTGTAAATAAATGCCTATACTTCCGGAAATCTTTCTTTTGGATTACCCAGATGTAAGATAATGTTTTGATTGACTTTATTTTACTAGTTTTAATAGCATTTCTAATCTTTTTTCTTACCGACTGGGGCAGATTTAGACTTTCCGAGGTCCCAGGCGTACGGGTTCCTTTAAGCCCAGATCCTTCAACTTCGTATACTCTTAAAATTAGAGTCATGTCTGTAAAGTATTCAGCCCAAAGGCTGATTTGAGCCTCAACCACTAGCAATTAAAAGTTTTGAAGAGAAAGAGAATGAGGATTATCAATAGCGATGAGGAGTGAGGTAGTTTACTGCTTATTCTCTCAAAAAGCAAGAGTGTAAGCAACGTCCGCGAAAGTGGAACATATTGATCTTATGAATTACATTTATTTCATTCAATGAGTAGTGCCAAAATGAATGCCAATATTCATCATTCCTTGTATCTCATTGTCAGTAAATTTCATACAATCACAGCCACGAACCTGATCTAGGAAACAAAAGACAATTGAAATTAAAATGATCAAGTTAAAACATATCGATCCAATAATTTGCATATTTCTGGATATATAGTTTATAACAACATCTTTACGATTTGGTATGATTGATTATTCACTTTTCTAATTTATCAAAGTACTAATTAAAGCCATAAAACTATAATTGAATACATCACATTGAAACAAATTGAAATAATGCATAAACCATTTCATTTAGAAGGTGAAAACCTCAAGAAAGCGAAAGAAGGCGTTGACATACAGCAACTTGAAAAAAAAACACCAAAGTTGGAGTGAAGACCCATAGATAACTCAGTCTTGGAAAGTTTAACTACCTAGAGCGGTGTCATGCTTTACCTAGCTTCTTTTATTAATTAGGAGAAGATGTATTTCATTTGGAGAAGTCGCTGGAAGAAGAAAAAAATCGAGAAGGCCTACGCTTCAGGATGGCAATTTTTCAAACCTGGGATTTAAGATCCATTCTTTTTTCTCGCCGAGAACATGACGTGACTAAGGGTGGATAAGAGAAAACTAATTGCAACGGGACTGAATTAACATGATATGAGAAATTTAACGAAGAAAATCCGAGCAAGAAAAGAAATCTCTCCTAAAAATTTCTGTTTGATAGAGAGGTATTCGCAGCGAAGTAATTCTCTCGAATGAAATAATATGGATATGTTTGAATTATTAACTCACCGGAGATTAAATGTTTTGCGATGGAATTCTTGCTAGAAAATTCAAAAGGAAAAGTGTCCTTCAAGTAGCTTTAAGGAGGAATGATATAACATATTAAGTATTTAAAATAAATAAAATGTAGTAAAATATGTATCTGAGATACAGATACACTTCCCAAGTGCAACTTTTTTATATATTTAAAAATAGATAAATGATGAATTTCTCTCTCCCTAAACGACGTAAATAAAATTAATTCGTCCTGACTTACGATTCGTTTGCCAACGAATTATTTCAGAGATTTGCGGGGAAGTTCTTACAGCGATCGGTCACCCTGCACAAGTCCACACAATATTTGCAATATCTTTCACGACGTGGTTAAAATGTAAAAAATGTTGAATATTGGTTATATGGAATCAAAATCTATTCTAACTTTTGCGGAGCGATGGAAAACTGAGCCGCGACAAAATAGTTTAAGGAAGGATATTAAATAAAAATCATGGAAAGAAAAATGGAAATTATTTTGTAATAACATTCAAGAGGCAGAAAGTTATTCAAATATATATCTAGAATAATAAACTAAAAATTACTAAATAGAAAACGAGAAAATATTTTATCGACCAAAATATGAAACAGGGATAAAATATATCACTTATCCAACTGAATCTAAGTTAAGGGAAATTAATTCTCCAAAGCCATGTTGGGAGCCCTCATGGAAGGAAATTTATCCGATAATAAGACCTAATGGGTATACATTTGCAACAGCTCTTGTGAAGAGCATCTTATAAGTCTTAAAGATAGATTAATGGACGCCTTGGAATTTATTGATAACTAGTGAACGCTTCTGTGATATCAGCTTCTGTGGTATCAGCTTTTGTTATATCAGCAAATACTAATTTTTGTTTCCGTGGCCCACAGAAAATTCCATTAGATTATAATTCCACTTGAATTTTAACTCCATCGGTCGAGCTAGATTCCTGAAATACAGAAAAGAATTCAATCGGCAATCATATTTTTTTAAATCTAGATTTCCATCTCATCCCTCAGCAGGGTACGCATTCAGCGACTTGACCCGATCGGAAAGATTTCCAGCGCTCCGTAAAAGAAGGTGAAGAAATTAAGCAGAAAGAGTTGAACGATAAATAATCACAGAGGTCCAGGCAAACTAGTTTCCAAACTTTTCTTCGCCCAGTATATTTACCGGGATTCACAGAACATTTCAGCGAGTATAAATAACTCCCGCGCACGCTCCAAAGCGGGTGAAAAAAGGCGAGACATTGTGAGTGGGGGGAGATGAACGCAATGGCTTTCAAGCCAACGGGAAACTCTCTTGTTTATCCCCTATTTCTTCCACGGAACACTTTTCTTTTTGCGATACAGAACGGACTAATGGCGAAGTCTTTCTCCCGTTTCCTTGCGCGCAAAAAATGCTAACAATGCGTGTTCCGGTGAAGATATATGTACGCAAATAGAGAGCAAAGCTGGATTGTTTGATGGAGGAAAACAAGTAAAAGATGAGGATAAGTCATATATAGAAGGAGGAGAGCGGGAAAGATTCTTCGGGTGGAGAAAAGAAGTGCAACTCATAGTAAAGCAATCATGACCAACTCTCAGCGAGAGTCACACAAGTCCCTAGTATACGAGAAAATTTAAGAAATTAAAGTATAAGGTAACTATGGGAAAAGTATAAACATAAAATCATTCATATTACACTCCCAGAGTGAGGATAAGGGTCTGCTGTCCCTATAAGGAATTCATTTATGAACCCAAAAATCCAGTTTGATATTTGGAATGGAGGCAGAACCCACCAATTACTTTGCTTCCAAACTCTATACGATACGGGGCCTTTCCTTTCCTGGTATCACACCGAAAAGAAAAAATGATCAAAAAACAATTTACTTTATTGTTAACACGTACGATATGACTTATGATAATTTAACTAAAATAATTCCAATAAATTGAAACTTCGTTTATTGTCTAATGTTCCAGACATGCAACATTATCATTTAATTATCTACTGTTTGAGACTTCACAAAGGAGAACAAATGTTTGTGTACGTACCGACAAAAAGTTATTTTCGCAGCATAATTGCTTAATCCGTCCTTTTAAAACTATGTTTATTTTGGCTGATACAATGTGCGCAATCAACTTTAAAATAATGTGTCGAAAACATGCAGTATTACCTTTTCTTATTAAAATGAGTCGTAAAAATACTGAATAGGCTCACTAAATCATCAAAATCATCACCATTCTTCAAAATCTTCCACGTTGCCGGACTGCTCTCTGCAAATAGAATTTGGCATTTTCTGGAACAATGGTACGCTGATTTTTGATCGCTGATCGATTGAGAACGATTATTTGTTTCACAATTTCCAATAATATCATAAATGATTCAAGTAAATACGATTCTCAAAGTTTTTATCCAAATATCGGGTTGATAAGGCATAAATTTACTTAGGATCAGATTGTAAGATCAGAGGAATGAGAGAAAGCAATGGGTCAAAGAATTTTCATAACCCGTAACTCCAGGTCGATTTACTGAAATTGAAATATTGTCTACTATTCTAATTAAGCATTAACCCGATACATATCTACCTTTAAAAAATCTGAAAATTCGGTTAACTTTTGAGCTAACTTCCAACCATCTTTTCGTATTTAATAAATGATCTCGGATAAGTTAATGTAGTACACAATTAGGGTAACATTTCTGCGATATAACAGAAAACAGGAGACCCGCTAGCGTAACAAATTTAGATCGATATCACCACTGAGGTCAAAGGTTATATGATAGTTAGTTAAAAGGTGTATTTAATTCTTCAGGTCCGAGGAAGTGATATGGCGGCGTTTTGATAGGGTATCGGTTTACTTTCGAAGATTAAAGGATACGAAGGTAAAGAACGTCGAGAGATCGCCTATAGAGCAAGACGAAGGTCGTGGGGCGTTGCCCAAACAAAAGAAGAGTTGGAAAGGATATAAAATAAACCACCGAAGGCTTTCCTTGTCTTGGAAGGATCCCAAAAAGAATGCACGCACGTAAACATGTAGTGTTCCAACGCAAACACATCGCCGACTATTATCTGAAACCAATAGAACTACGAGAGATTCGAATATGAGATGATTACGAAAGACCAAATTTAACTTAAGAGTTCAATTGCATTCAGTAAAAGAAAATAACATCATAAGTGAAATAATAAATATACATTATTGATAACGAATGCATACTCAAATCCGGGACTGATTGATAACTTTTTTGGAACCTTATTTCAGGATTGGGGAATGATTCGAGCAAAATATTATGATAAAACGTCAATTTATTATTTTTTTGACAATATTCTGATCAATGGATTGAATTTACTATCAATTTTTCTCAAATGAAAATGATTTATGTCAATAACTGAAATAAATAGGATCATTGCTTATACTCCATAGGGTCTCAATTTTATTAACTTCATCCGAAAGATTTCTATTGGGTTAAATTTCTTTTTAAGAGAAAAATTAAACTTCAACAGTGCACTAAAATCATTAATATAACGTTGATGGAGGAATATAAGTGAACATCTCTTGGAAATGACAATATTTCATCAGCGTATATTATCGATGAGTTGAAAATATGTTAGAACTAATAAATTCTATAGTATTAGGCCGGACTTCTATTGGCTATTTGGCTAAGAGATGTATACGTTGCCTTCAAGAAAGAAATACTATACTTATACTCAACATGAAGTACAGCTGAAATTGTGATCGGCTTGTGTAAATCGGCTCTTATGCTATCATAAGCTACAAAGCGATTTCTCTTTGCATCGTGATATTCGTCCTTTATGCAGACGTGCATAAAATGACGTCCCTCGAAACATGACCACTCTATGGATATTCGTTCGCCCAAAAATCATCTTAAAGATTCCAATCAAAAAGTCTTTAGGGAACGTTCCCAAATAGACAGCATTACGAAAGGCACACGAAATGTGTAACGCCATCCTCGCTAAAAGAGCAAGACATAAAAGACGAAGGACTGGTCTGTTCTTTGGTAATGCCACTTGGTTTGGAATCGGGGAATAGATTAAATTCATTGCATATTTCAAAGCCTTGATTCGGCATGCTTGAGCCTGGACATCCTGGACCATGGTTTTGTAGAATCGACTCTTCTAAGAATCCTTCTCTTAATCTACGAGAGGGGTGAATTATCCATCCGCTGCGTTCGTCCCATCACGTCCAATTTTTTTTTGTTTCGAGAGAGGATTCCGAAAGCGTAATGTTTTTTTCCTTGACATGAATAACACGTCCTCTCTTGTGAACCGAGCAAAACATTCACAGGGAATTGGACTCGGAACGAATATCTGCCGCGAAAAGCGGACATGGATTTCACAGGAGATTACTTCCAGGCCGTAGTAAACATAGAGTAGATGCGCGGGTCATGCGTATTTTTGAAGGATCGCTTTCATAAAATATCGCCACAAAAGACGGCGATCTACACAAATTATCACTTTACAGTTGAAATATTGTGATTGAATCGATCCATTTCTCACGATAGTAATGTCATATCACTTACAGTAATGACTATAACCGGTATTAGGAAAAGTATGAACGTACATGAAGTTCAAAAGTTTTAAGAGTAGAAATTAAAAAATGACTAATATTTTAGTAAATCACAAGCCAAATACAAAGATTTATCTCACAAATGAAACCAATTATTAACGAAATTTTTGTTTGCGCAAAAATAAATTGGTTTGGTGCGCTGAACGGCGCATAAACGAATTAAAATATTTAAACCATAATTATATATTTGAGACGAACTACCCAAATTTTTCCAGTTAAATTGAGCTATCGTTGCGAATGTGGGAATATATTACCATTAAAAGAACAAAAACAAAGATGTATGACCCCAGGAGAAATGGAAAAGACAATTTCAGTAAATCTCTTCTATCACCATTTAACATCTTCAAAATTCAAAACCAGTTATTTTTGCGGAAATAATATTTTCCTTACTGAGATTTCATTGTATTAATGCAGCTTGTTGCACAGAAATTTTTATTGGAATACAAGGGAAAATATCTATGCAGGACACTAAGAAACTTTTCTTCAAATGCCTGAAATAATATAGATGGAATTTTGAGACGATTGCTGTCAAACATAATATCGATCAACCGCTACTTACTCAAGTCTTCGTATGAAAAATATATCTCATTCTTAATCTGATTCTTTCCGGAGGGGGCACATAAAGAACAATATTTTCACTGCTAAATGTCGTAAGCAAAACAGCCCTTGAGGATTAGTCAGCATCTAACGAGAGAATAACCATCGCTTCCTAGCAATTTGCACCAAATTACATAAATATTTACTACGAGTCATAGACTTTCCCTAGTAAGATCCGAGCAACTAAAGAGCTGCTCTCACAGTTCCTCCGCGGGGAAACGATCCATACCAACGTGGGAAATTAACGCAAGCTGAAACCCACTCCATCACCCGCTCACGAGGAATGAAGTTTTAGGCCCTATCCAAAGCTTTTAATGCGAATAAATTTATTTGCCAGCGAACGACTGGACGGAAGGATTCCGGAGGGAGCAAAACTATTTCTGAGCCAACAACTACGAAATTATAAAAGGCATGGTAGGGAAAACAGAAAGCTGGATTCAGTGTTGTGCTTTAACTTTCCAATACATGCATATTTCTGAATTCTATAAAATATATAAGAGTTAAAAAATACAACGTTTGATAAGATTAAAGGCAAATCAGGACCTTCATACCATCAGCAGCGATCTAATAAGAGAAAGCCATTATATATTCAGTTCTGAATAGGCATAAGAAACTCGTTGCAGAGTTTAAAGGTTGTGCAAATGCTGAAAAAGTTATGAGATAATTACAAGTTGCAACAAAATCTACCAGGAAATAATTGACATTAAATTGGAACGCCGTATGTTATCATCTTACAGAATTTGAACTGCGGGTGGTCTATATCCAATTAATGAAAAACATTTTGCCTGAGAAAGTGAATTAAGCCAAATACTGTAAACTGTAGAGAGATGTTTATAATTTTGTTTTCGCTCGTCGAGTTTGAAGCGACCGAGAAAAAATAATTTTAATATTTGAATAAAAAGAAATCGATGCACTGAACCCCGGAAAAGGCAGCAGGTCTTATAGTCATGTAGTCTATAGCCCAAAGAAAGGCAGCTTTATACAACAGGTTCTCAACAGGAGCTATATGGCCTCCATGAGGGTCATACCATATTTTGAGGAGCCATGCACATTTAGCAGTATCTGATATCATTAGAAAAGATATTCGAAAGCTTTGTTCCTATCAGCTGCAAGGTTAACATTAAATAATACGACAAAATGTTATGTTGGTATTATTTGCATTAATTATATTATGAAAAATAATTTTTGATTAATCAAACTCATAAGGGGGCCACGCGAAATAGAGAGTTATTTATGAGAAATTATTTATACCACTTTCTACAGATATCAAAAATCTGATTTAATGAGAGATAAAGAGTGGGATTGACTGATAAAACGCGGCGCGAAGAAATATAATCCCGAGACTAAAAACAGAAATATTGGTGGAAATTCAAACAGAGAGAAAAGGAAAGAACGGTAAAAGGTATTCAGAGCATGTACGAGTAGAAGAGAATGACCTATCTTTCCCGGCAATGGTCATCCCGCCAGGACTCGGGAAATACCTTACCGAGCTGCGATCTGGGGCAGTGGGTGCTTGCACGGGGAAGGGGAGAGGAGTGGAGTTCGGCGGCTGCGGATGAAAGGGTCTTTGAGGTCACATGGGAAGGAGAGAGAGCGAAAGGTAGGGGTCAAAAGAGAACCGTTGGAAAATAAGGATAGGTTAGTTTAAGTTGTGCAAGCTTGCTCGAAATGAGGGGTAAAGTTCAAAACGAACTACCAGCATAATCGTAGCGTATTGATATTTCAGCAATTTTAACCTAAGTTCTTAGCGACTAACGACCTAAAAGTTTGCGGACTACAGAGTGGGCCTAAACATAGACTCCACAGCGACTTTTCAGTTAAGTGACTTCTAAGCATTTATAACAAGATTAATTATTAATAGACAAGATTAAAAGTAAATTGAGAAAACAAAGAAAATACATTGCAAGAATAGCCATTTAATATGAATGTTTAGACGCATCTGTAATAGTTTCTTACTATAAAAAAGAATTCCTCCTATTACCCAAGAATCTCCAGAGAAACATCGACAGTTATTAGAGAAAAACAAGCTACCTTAGTAACTCTCAAAACACAAACATAGTCGATCTTGAAATTTAAGAGACAGAGAAGAAACAAAACGCCTAAGTGTTGGAAGAACCTTTCCTTCCGCCGACTAAAGCGTTTGCGGAACCGGAAATTACGTTTTTCAATTAGGCAACGCGATTTCTAGCGCTCTGAGACAGACACAAAGGCTGAGGCGGGCTTTGGCTCAGGAAAAACCCGGTTTGCTGCTCTTAGCCATTCGCCTCACGCATAAAACTCAAAAATAAAACCCGAAGAGAGAATGAAAACTAAGGCGAGAAGGTGGAGGTCTTGCGCGCGAAACTACAGCGTTAAAAAACAATCTAGCGGAGAACAGCTCGGGCATGGAGCCTACTAAGCCAGACCAAGAAAGGATATTACCTCAGAAGACAGAGTAAACATTACGCACGTACGGCGTTCAGGATCAATGTGTAGATGCTACAGGGTCTCCATGGAGACGGCAGCACGCACGGAAAAAAGAAGCCGGGTAATATGTACAAATTTAAATCGCAATAAAGAGCAAGGTACGACTGAAATAATCCTCAAGAGTAGGTAGTTTTGTAATTATCCACAAAAAAGTTAATGGTAATGCTCGTAACTATGACCAGAAATCTCATAAAGTTCGCTCTATCAGGCAAAGGATTAGTTTTGCAACTTGGATTTCCCAAGATTAAAAACAAATAATGACTGAAATCACTCAATTTGCAAATTATAATTCTCTTTATGTTACGGCTCCTATTTAAAAGTTTTCCTCCCTCATGCGAGAATATGCATGTGTTTTCTAGCGCCTTAAAGTCTGACAATAGAAAAAAATCCGGCCAAGAAAAGCATTTCTTTATATTCGGAGAATATTTTCTTGAATACAAAGACATGGAAGTTCAATCGTGCTGAGTTTCAAAGTTTTGACGAGGATAACATTAAAATGTAAAATCAGTTCGGCTGATATTATTAATAATTGCAACATAAATGAGTGATTGTGACTAAAATATGATAGTCGGAAATAAACTTTCAGGTGAGAAACCATTTAAAATATTGAAATTTTGAAGATAAGTCGATTAGAAAATATTCTCAAATATCTGCTATACTTCTACATTATGATCCCGACCTTTTCATCTCTATCGAGTCCAAAAAACATTTCATATCGATTTCAGAAACTCAGATTTTGGTACGGCACCTTGTGTTTGAATTGCAAAATATAGTTACGTTTGAATATTAAACACACAATTCTACTGTAAATTCTGCTAAATTATCACATCGGGTAAATCGGAAATTCCCAAAACGCTTCCACTAGGAATTATCCCGCTTAACGGCTCGGCTAGCTCCAGGGCCAGACACATATGGATGCGGACGATCTAATTCTACGAGTTGTTCTGGAATGATATTCCCATGCTTATGGTAGCAGAGGACCACAGTCTGGATAGATGTCGTGCAAAACGACCTCTGCAGCCGATTAGCAAGACCAAATCTCCAACCGCAGCAGAGGTGAGGAGATTGGTGCATAGAGGAGGCAGAATATGGCAAGAAGACACGGATTGGAATCACTAAAGAGATGGAAGAAAAGCAAGAGAGGTGGAAAATGAACACGCTACGAGAACCTCATGGTGAAAGATGCGTTAAATGATGGAGCAAGATGTCTATAAAAAGAACTATACGGGAAGATGTTGCCTTCACAGATGACAGTAACGGTACGAAACTTCGTGAGGAGAAATAAAGAGCAGACAAAATGGTAAATCTTATGTAAAAATTGGACCTGGAAGCGTTTCGTTGATTACGATTCATCTGTCAAGACTTCCGCCAACGGCAGAACCATGTCATGATACACTACAAAATAAAGTAATTAGCAAACTATTATGTACTCCGTAGACATGCTTTCACTAGATTTATTAATTCAATCTAAGTTCTTCCAAAAATACTATCAATGTATTCGAGAGAGTTGCTATTTAACGCTGTTAATTATTCGAAAAACGCTCCGCTTTTTGCTGTTTTTTTAATCGAGCTCATGGGTGGAGGATTCGTAAGACTGAAGGAAAAGGCGATTTAATTTTTAACTTAAAATTCATAATTAAAAGGTTTCCTTCGTTTACATCGTAGACACCAAAGGAAGCGCCAAGGCGCCAGACAGATTCCGGAAGAAGTGAAAGAGAGAAGAGTTGGGTCTGAGAAACAACGGAAGCTCGATGAGTGGGAAAAAGTAAAAGAAAAAGCGGACGCCGGAGGAGGGAGAAAAGGTGAAGAACAAAGAAGCGGATAAAGATGTTCGAATCTCGAGATGGAGAAAGAGAAAAGCTTTACGAAAACTGAGAGGTTGTGGAGGAAGTCTTCGTATCGATGTTTATAGGCCTTTAATTGGAAAAATATTAGTTTAAAGAAAATGGTGGGAAGAATGAGGGGAAGAAATGGAGGCAAAAGTGGGTAGTGAGAGAAGGGGAAGAGGAGAAGAGGTAGGAGTAAAAATAATCGGCCTCAGCTGTGGGCTCTAGCGTGTTCGATCAATACGGTGAGGGGTTGGCAGGGTAAAAGGATGAGGTGAAAGGGGAGGATTTTAAGGAAGAAGGGAACGAGAAAAAGGATATGAAACGGGAGACCGTGATAGGGATATAAAAGAGGAAAAAACGAGGGGGTGGCGAGAAAACGCGGAGAATATTGCAAGAAAGAGGGGATGTCCAGGGTGGAGAAAATTTGGGTTAGGAGGCTCAGGACAAGGAGGGTAATTTGAGAGGGAAAATGCCAGCTCCATAAAATTGAAACGGCAGAGAAAAATACAGTAGGACGCGATGAGACTCAACCCTTGCAGAACTAATGTATATGATCGTGTGATATAATCACCGAAATCTTGTGACCATGACTGTAACAACACCTTTCGATCACAGGGGCTAAAATAATGTAGACACGATAATTTTCTATAATCTGTAATGATGGAAAAGGCTAACTAAGACGATTATACATCATTTGGGTATTACGACGAATGACAATAAACTTCAGTCATAATCGGTATTCTCCGGATAAGGGCCGTCAGTCACCATTCATCAGCGAAAAAAAGCCAACGATTATTTGGATGGAAAGTTCTTTGAAATATTATCTAAAAAATCAAAGTAACAAGAATGGAAAGGGAACAAAAATGTCAGGCCATAGTTGAAACTTTTATTTCATGAATAACTCCTTTTTCCATGGGGATCTCCATTCATTTCCTTTTCATTCTCAAATTTCAAAAGAGAGGACGATGACTTACCCTATTCATTATCTATTCAGTCAATCGTTTTACGGCTAAAGTATTAATCAGGATCGTTTATTTCGTCAAATAGAGGGATAATGAAGGAAAGCAGAAGTTATGATATAAAGGGAGGATTAGAAAGATAACGTAGTTGACGGGACGTGATAGGAGTAGAGATTGAGGGGAGATGAGAGATAAGAGAAAAATGGAGAAGGGAGAGAAGAGAGAGTCCGAAAGAAGGCAAGAAAGAGTGGGATAAAAGATAGAGGAAAGAAGAAAATCGAGAGAGGAAGAACACGATGAAAATTTCTTTTAAAATAGTCTCTTTATAGTATTGCATTTATTAACATTCGTTGGAGGTGAAACAATGAACTGGTTACCTCAGTTGATTGTTGATTGAGTATCAACCTCGACAGTGAATTAAGATTACACGCATTGCATAATCACTAAAGAGAACTTTAATTGGTCTCGGACAGCGTAATTTTGTAAATAGGAAGAGGGTTACGAGTTTTGAATACTATAGCAATATATATATAAATGGTCTCCATGGAGACGGCAGCACGCACGGAAAAAAGAAGCCGGGTAATATGTACAAATTTAAATCGCAATAAAGAGCAAGGTACGACTGAAATAATCCTCNTATATATATAAAAGTTGCATTTAAATGAAACAAATACTGTCAGGGTACAGAGAGAGAGAAAACCATAGAATAATGGACATGAAAAAATCTGGCGAAAACGGGAGTAGAACACTCTTGATAGTAAAGTTAGGATATTTTCGGACGAAACCGTAATTTATAGGGAAATAGGAAACTCAGAGTATAGAATAACCGTATCGTGTGATTTAGATAAAATTATGAAATGGTGCGATGATTGGCAATTAGAGCTCAATATAGATAAATGTTCAATAATAAACTTCTTCCAAAGGAAAAATAATGCCAATGATTACTCGTACAGGCTCCATGGGAAAACATTACCAACAGTAGAGACGGTGAAATACCTTGGAGTAACCCTCACCAATAACTTAACCTGGGGTACCCACATCCGTAATATATGTGGTCGAGCGCTTAAGAAATTCGGTTTCGTGAAGAGAATTGTCGGTAGGAGCGAAGAAAAAGTCCATGAGCGATGTTACGTTGCGTTGGTTAGACCTCACCTGGAATATGCGTGTAGTTTATGGGACCCTGCAGAAAAATGTTGTATTCGGGAATTAGAAAAAGTACAGGGAAAGGCGATACGTTTTATAAGGACTTGCTACGACAAGTCAGTGAGTGTTACGCAAATGCTTCAGGACGCAGGATGGTAGTTGGCCAAAACAAAGGATAAATCTACTTAATAAATTTAGAGAAAGCACGTTCACAGATGATGTAGCTGACATAATGCGTCCACCATGTTATACAGGCCATTTTGATACTGCGAGGAAAATCAGAGAAATAGATGCTAGAACAAGTCGTTCCAAAAATTTATTTTTTCCACGAACGATACGCGAAAGCAATCGATTAGTGAAGTAGGGTCATTATGCTTGCACCCCCTGCCACACGCAGAAAGGCGGCTTAAGGTTACCTACTTACGTAGATGTAGAACACAGATCTTTCACCTGCTAGGCGGGCACCACAGTTACCACCAATTAGATATCTCATAAAACAGAAGGCAAACGCAGTAGCCAAGCAAGAAGAATACCCGAGTTTGAGTCTCGGCCTCGACTGACATTTTTTCATACAATTTTCCTTAGGGATTTTTTCTATGCTTTATCGTGTCAAGTCACCATAATTCCCTTCCTCCATATGGGAAAACATTCATCATTGTATACCTGACACTGTGTAAACACACTGGTAAACATACGAAAAATCATTGGTCGAGCAGTATGATAATCCTTGAATTGACAATAACAAATATAAAACGAATATGCTAAAAACCCTCCAGAGAATAAAAAAAAAGAAAATAATGGGATTTGGAAATGGCAAGGCGGCCGAGCGAAGTTTTATAAGAGTAGCTTCCATAGGAAATGAGGAAATATTGTTCGGAGAATGGACTATATGACGATATGGTAAAGGTCAGAGGGTTTGAAGGGTTCGTAGAAGTGATCCGATAGGGAGATTAGCGGAGAGTCCTCGGTTGAAGGGTTTGGACGATTGTGAGTCACTCAAGTGCTCGGAAAGGGTTCGGTTTGGAGGTTTGGTCTCCTTTGGCAGAGATATGGAGGGGAGAAAAAACGGAGGCTACAGGCGAAAAATAGCCACAAAAAAGAGAAAAAGCCGAAGAAACGCTTTTATCGGCACACAAGTAGTCAAGAAGGATGCCAACATTTGAAAAATACATTTCGTATGACTGACACTTTCATGATGAAAGAGAATTTCATTTGAGGGAAGAATAAGCTGCCAAGTCGTTTACATCGGGGTCTGATAGCACTCTGACGAAATCAAAGCTTTCGGAACAATATCTCAGAAATAAAAAAAAAGATGACGAGTGCAAATTTTCCTCGTTTTGAAATAAAAATAAATTTAATTTCGGCATGGCTTAAAAGTTAACGCTAGTCTCGGATGGAAGCAAACACTGGGCGAAAATATAAGCGTCTCGCGAATTAAAGAGTGCGAGGGAGGAAGCATTTCAAGTCTTTGGATTTAATGCCACCGTGAAGCCTCTCGAGAAATAATGAGGATCGAATAAATATTTCAGCGAAGAAGTTCCTGCGAAACAGGACGAAGGTTTTCAGCGGAGGCATATGGAAAATCCGGATTCGGAGACGGAAGATGGGTACGGTTTTCAGTTATAAACGCCAAATCTGAAAAAAAGAAAGCCGGAAAAAAGGGGGATATGGGATGATACAAAGAGACAGAAATGAGAGGAGAAGGAGAGGAAAAGAGGAGGGAAGTAGGGAGGGAGAGATGGTGAAAGGAGTACAGGAACGGGAATTCTGGAATTCAGATCGGTGATAATAGATCGATGTAAGCCTCCGCGTTTAATTGACTGCTTGCGTTGAAAATTTTCAAGGAGAGGACTGACGGGGAGTGGAGAGATGGGGCGAGAAAGAAGACAAGCAAACAAACGAAGACAAAAGTCGAGAAGAGTAGAAAAGGGGGTTCACAACGGAGGCATGTAATTTATTTATGATGGAGAGGATATTTAATATTCTTTTTAGAGCTGATCCGTGTTTATTCGTAGATATAAATTGCCAAAAAGAACATAAGCACATAATCACTAGGAAACTTTTTGTCGCGTAAGAAATTACGAGAAGTATAGGAATTTAGGAGAAAACATAATAAATGTAATGAAGGGAGAAGTTAAGAAAAAGCAGAATCAAGAAGATAAAGCGATAAAATAAAAATTATGAAAAGGATGGAAAGGACAAATATGCGCCAAATATCTTTAGCCAAAATTCCAGCAAGAGAAGAAGAAAGAAGATTGAGAATCAAGAAAATTTCGAGGGGAGTTGCGGTGAGAGGAAACAGAAAATGGAAGAATTGCATGGGCGCAGAAGCGAAGGGAAAGAATAGATGCATAAAGGAAGGTGAGAGCACGAGTGAGGCGGCAGAAATAGGAATAATAAAAAGGTGGGGTCAATAGTCACGAGAAGAGGGAAAGGTGATCTTATTTTATGAAAGAACATAGGGAAAGAAGAGTAGATAAACAAACCAAAGCTGGAGAGAAAGGACAAGTAATTTACTTTTACCGAAATTAAAGGTTTCACGCCAAAATGAAAAAGAATAGGACTGATACTAATGTACTTGAATTTCCCACCTCCGTGTTGGTCATCTGCACTGAAAAACACTTCTACGCGTCCTTTACTTCCTCATAAATAACCTCTCCCTAAATGACGGACCAACAGTCCTCCCTTGACGACTTCTTACGTCAAACAATATGCCAATGATATGAGGATCACCCAAATAGATACGGATTTTTTCCAGAATCAGTGTGTATTTAGCAAATTTATGAAAACAATTTTTTTCTGCAATACCTAATTTAAGAGGACTGAAACACTAATGCTCTTGTTATCTTAGAGATAAGTTATTATTCACTTTGTCCTTAATTGTCCCTACCCTTGGCAGGTCCCTAGATCCGCTCCTGCCCTCCCATTGTGCCATCTAGCAATATCTGTCTTCCCCTCTATATTTTCTCTGGCATCCGAACCTCAATTACTTTCTTCGGCAAGCAAACCCATCTTACCATGTGATCGCCCGTTTTTCACCCTTTATTTCGTATCTTAATCAGAATTCTTTCTTCTCCAACCATCTCCGTACATTCTCATTTATTTTTTTACAAATAAAACTTAAGTTTTTTGATTCAAACCAAACAGAGACTTAGAGACCTCCGGCCTTCTTAATTATGCTTTATATGTCTCCTATTTTTCCATCCACGTCATACATTCATAAAATTCTAGACTAAAGATTTTAGCGACTTATCTTATACCATTTTCAAGGCTCGTTCTCATGAGTTTCTATTCCTTTGTGGAAGCCTTTTTTTGTCACTGTCATTCATTTACTAATATTATCTGCACCATATACTCAAAATAAAGGACTAAATGACAACTGGCTACATGCGCGATAGGAGGAGAAAACGAGGAAAAAAGAGAATGAGAGACGGAGAAAGGGAAAGAACATCTTATCAACACAAAAAAGAAAGGGGAAACAAAAACAATACCAATAGAAAGAGGGATTAAAGGAAGTGTAAAATTTATCAAAATGAAAAAAACGACAATAAATAGTGAGAGACCATGAACGATAATAAAAAACTGACTATGGGAAATTGGAAGCTTAGATTAAGCGCAGATAAAACCTCTTTCGATCAACGATGGTAGGCATTCATATAGAATAATTTACCTTATATTTAGCTAAGACTTTAGTATAATTCTCCTCGAGGTAGCAGTTCAAGCGGTCTCCTACAATGAGAAGGCCGTAGGTTTTCCGCCGGCAATGAACTCTAGCGCTATGCTCCGAGCTGGAGTTTTTCGTTGCCATTTGTACCAAGTTAGAACATGTTTCAGGTGAGGTGCCAGTTCTAAGAGAACAATTCTTTCCGACCGATGAATGCATTTACATTTTCTCAGCCGAAGTAAGGACAGCCAGAGGCGTGGAATCAACAAAAACACTTTCTAAAACAGGAACTAAACGTTGATGTTGTTTCGAAAGAATCTTGGAAATTAAGCACGTAGTTTAAAGTAGAGTTCAACGTGGGCTGATCCTCATTAAAAACTGAGCTATCCTTTCGGAAGAAATCGAATGAACTATTTAGGAAATGAAGAAAATCGCGTATAAAAGCAAATAAAGTGTCACCGTCCCGTAGCATCTTTGGCCATCTTCCATCTCCAACAATGCGCTTGCTTTCGAGATAGGATTTATTTTACAATTCTTGGCAGGGATTTTCTCTCAGTTGGAATTAAGTCACCTCGCCTATAATCTCAAAGTTCTTCCTTCCTTATCGCTTAAACCGCGTATGTGGTAAAGCAATTAATAATTACGCATTTTAATGAGTTCTGAGGCAACTTCCGTATTAAGAGATTGTAAATTGTCAATTTTCATGATAAATTTCAAATACGTTTCGTAACTTCCTAATAGTAACTAAAATAACATCTCGACATATACCTCAGCAAAAGAATTAGATTTAGGTAATTTTCTTTATCATCCTATGATAAAGTGATTCCTATGATATTATCATTATGCATTATATCCATGTACAAAGTGGATTACCATTTAAGAATTCAACGAAGAAGTCAAAGAATTTTACGTTCACAATTCTGTCACGGAGAAGAACATGAAGTACATTTCTAAAAAGTTAAAGTTTCTCATATAGAAAATTGAACTATAAATTCTTATATAGTATATAATGGCTTACATTCTGCCCTAACTTGTATTTTAATTTTCGATATTATTAGTGAATCCTATCTCAAGTACTTCGGATTTGGAGCTGTGAAGTGCCTAAGCGAGATTCTTTCGCGAGTAAACTAAAACGAATGTCTCTTTCATAAGAAAATTACGTTAGAAATATATCCTATCCAGACATAAAAAGTTACGTAATAAGAATTCATAATATCGCTGGATGATGCAAAGACAAGATTGAACGAAAAAATGACGAGGGAAGGACAAAATCCGAAAAGCAGCGTTCACCTTCCAATTTCGTTTGAAGACAAAAGTCCGCAGCCGGTGCCAACCAATTCAAGAAGTAATCCATTCCCAAGGTTTTATCCTTTCTCCCGCTGAGAGTGAATTCTCCATCCATCAAATTAAAGACAAACATCAGTGTGAGTGATTTCGATCCTTCGAAGATTTACCGTACGTCTCGAAGACTCAAATAACTCGAAATTTCTCGGGTCGGGTAAACTGGCGGAATTCCAGGAAGCCTACTTAATAATACACGAAGCAAACGGTTACGAAAGCTTCGCTTTTGGACGACTTACTCACGCTAATAATATTCTAGCTTTTTAAACTGAGGAGCACGCGACTATGTTTACTAGACGCAATTGAATCTTTTGCTGGGCAAAAGATAATAAAAGTTAAATCAGCCATCTTAACATCACGAGATGCTTAACAGGTAGGTGCTTCAACGAAAATAAACCATAACCTTCATGCATAACGAAATCTATCGCGCATACCAGGATTGCTTCCTGTACTGTTCACGTTCGTAAGAAACTCCGCTAACAGCTCTGTGAACATGCGAGGTTACGAACGTGCGCCATTGCTATAACCAGCCTATATGTGACCCGTTACAAGGGACATTGACAACAATCGGTAACGAATGGAGCTCAACTCTAGGGATATGAAAGAACACTGCTACATGTTCGTGAAAATGGCTTAATAACAAACTTGACTCTTTTAATGTGCGAGCTGAAATAAAATTGGAAATTTCACAGAATCAGGCGTGGTATCGTGGAAATCCGAAAATGGTACTTTTTCCCCAATTTCTTTTTATTTAACAAAAAACAGCACATGACCTCCAGAGGATGACGATAATTCGTCGAAACCGGTCGCTGTTTCTTGTAAAATAAAAAAAAACTGCAGAAAGTACCATTTACTGAGTTTATTTCCAAAATTGGAAATGTATATGTAAACAGCGAATACAGGTGTACACGTATGCATGTATGTATATATAAATATGTTGAGGGATTATGGGGAATCAGCCTTATTGGAAATGATTGTTGCCATTTTTATAATGTGCCTGACAGATTGGAACATTAACTAGTACCTCGAAGGAAGAATGGACTTGAAAAAAGTCTGACGGGACCGGGAAACAAACCCGGGTCTCCCAATTGCCGGTTGGGTGCTCTGTCCGTTGAACTATCCCGGCAGAACATTTCTCCAAGCCATTCGGGAGACCCGGGTTCGATTCCCGGTCCCGTCAGACTTTTTTCAAGTCCATTCTTCCTTGGGATTTTTCCTGGGTGCGCACCATCTTGTGCAAAGTCACCCTTACCCGTTTTCCTGTATTAACTAGTACTTTCTAATCAGATTGATGATTTTTAAACTTGTTGTAATATGTCCTCATCCCATTAGTCTAAATATTAAGTGATCAATTTTTCACTGAAACGGCCTAGATGCTTGGCGGTGAAAATCAGTTCTTTTGAAAGTTTTGGTGTTTATATATTATTTTCCAGTACAGTTTTCTTAGAAATAGATTCCTACGTAAAACAGGTCATCTTCTGAGGATGACGTGAACACGTCGAAATCACGTGGAATAATGACAAAGTTGTTTTCTCTATCTTAAACTACATGGTGAATGAAGTCAAGACCGACGTGATTGTGATTCTTTACGTATTTGAAATCAGAAAACCATCAAACCCAACTCTACCAAAATTTATCAATGAAAAAATTGCGGTAAGTAATAAAAAAATAATTAATACTATATTAACTTACGTTTGCTGATTACAAGAAGACGAAAAATACACAAACAAGCACACTAGACATGAGTTGTATCGATGGAAGATTTAGAAGCGATGTGACTGAATGATCACATGAGTATCATATAAACTATCCATGAAATTTGTCATTGTATACATCTTAAAAAGTTTGTTTCCTTCAAGATAGAACAACATTTATTTTCCGCAGTATACATAAGAATATTTGGGCTCTAAATCAAGCTCTTAATCCTAGATATCTGAAATTTATGATCCTTTCGTGTTTATAATACTAAAATACTGAAATAAGTATTTTACAAGTAAGACTTTCAAGTACCACAGAAAATCGCCTCGAAGACTCATATAAGAATTAGCAAGAAAAAAGTCGCTTTAACGAAAAAAGTTATTTTTCTATACTGACGAAATGTGAGGTGGCAATTTATACATTTACATACATAAATATACAGATATCATTATTACGAATATAATATGTTAAAGAAAAAATAAGTAAAATAATAGAATATATGAGTAGACATTTAACAGCGATTTTTTAGAATTAAACATGCCGTGACCCATTCTGCTATTATGATCACGTTAAACATTTTTCTAAATACATTCCCCAAGTGGTGGCCAGCTTCCATGTGCAATGTCATTTTGTACCTGCAGAAATAACAAGCTAAATGCATGAAAAATTGGGAAAAGCGATGCTATTTAAGTATATTTGCTCATCGTTTCTTCCGGGTTCCCGATCAATGCCCTCAAGCAAAACATCTTCCATTAGGCAATTGCTCCTGAGAAATGCACGAGGAATCACTGGATCGAAGTAATCTACAAATATTACCACTCTATAATGCTTAGTCTTCTCTCCAAAGAAGACGAGAATCGGGAGGGAAGAGTAGTGATCACAATCGCCTGGAGAAAGAGATTCAAGAAAGGAAGAGCAAAAACTCTTTCATCCGCTCCGAAGCGGGAAAAATGATATAGAATTACATTTCATTGACACTTCCACCGAACCGCGAGATTTCTTTGTTTGGATCGATGTCTCCGAAATTCATAACCTAGCCATGGTCTAAGTAATGTGAGTCTTTCAGCTGGATTATCACTTGAATCAATTGGCATTATTGTGAAATTTTGTACATGTAGAAGCAATTAAATGTATTCTATAGAGCATTCCCTGGGTTTTCATTTAACCATTCTATGGGTTAAATGGAAGAGGAGACTTTAAAGTCTCAATTTCGCCCAAAATAAAGACATTATTTATTTATTTATCATTCCACATTTATTTGAAAGTTTTGCTGTTATGGCGAACACTATTGGCAAATGTACTCTCAGTCTACTCATTTTCTGATTACCGAGCCAAATTTGAATTGACTAAGGCCTGGTATCATAATGTATACTTAAAACGGACTTTGCTCATTTTAAAGCCCTGTTTTATAAGATTACACATAATGTCCTAGGTATGTGATGGGTTAGCATTGCTATGAACAATGATCTTCACTTTAACTCTATCGAATCATAAAAATATTGGGCACCAAAGTGAATATTATTTAAGTCATATTTTAAGTATACATTATAATACTGGGCCTAAGTGTTTAGAATGAGCATATCGGAAAGCTCCTAGAATTAGGTTTTAGAGAAATGAAGGATTTATGCACAATGTTCCGTTAGGATCAAGGTTCTAAATACCAACTGAATTTCTTAAAAGTAAACATTTTAGAGATTTATAATGCAATTACATCTCTAAATATTTAAGCGACAAACCATTTTGATATTACTCGTCTGAACGATTCCGAGTCGTAGGGAAACTTCGAAGATAAATTCAATGAATTTTCCTTTTCACTCCCAATCTTACGAAAAGATTGTTAATCACACACCTCGCATAGAGCTATGCAACTTTATTAGTTTTTGTGCAGTCACTAACGGGCTTCGAGATGTTTCTTTCCTTGCCCTGTAAATTGTCACTGCTAGCACCCAGTGTCTTTTGCTACCTCTTTAAAGGCTCCGGAAATACTGAAAATTAAGTTTTATAGTGCCATTGCAGTACTTTTTTTGGCTTCCGGTTATTTACAGTATTATCAGAGTAAAAGAAACCATATATAATTTACGTCCAACCCATTCCACTATCCTAGTCTGTGAACATACAATAATTTGAGTCGCTGTAATGTCTTTTGCCACATTCAGTTGGTATCCCTCTAAATAAACCTTAATAAATGTCGCAGATTTTAAAGAAATTCAAAATGTTTGTGTATTTTTTGACATTACGGGAAAAAAACAACAGCCTAAAAATACCTTTTATTTTATCGGCTGCTGAAATATCATAGAACAATATTACCAGTAAAGGTAGTATGAGAAAGAGCAGAAAGTAATGCTTAATTGGCTTAATCCTCTACTAAGCTATGTTTGTTCTTCCCATTTCAAGAAAGAACACTACCCAGCTACGGGACCTGGCCCATAGATTAATAGAGAAGCAGGCAAATACTCTAAAGAAGTCATGCTGAAAGAAAAACAAGTGAAGTTCTGGATATGAAGAGAAAAGGGTTTTGATTGACGATACATAATGAAAGTAGGGTAAATGGGTGGGACAAATATAGAGGATATAGCTTTTCAAAGAGAGTAATTTAAGGTTGGATGCTAGGAAAAGATAGAGAGGTGACAGAAACAAAAGATGTTGGATAAAGAGAAAACTTAGTTGTTAGGAAATATGGAAAAGGGCGGCAAGAGGGGGATTTAAGGGCCTATGAACCTTCCGAGATAGAAGAGATTCATGTTTGTATGCATACCGTAACAAAGATATAGTGTTTACGGATGAGGGGTAATTGGGACTCCAAGGTTGTCAATGGAAAAAAAACATCGCAAATCTTAAGTAATTCTCCTAAGTCGAGTAGATATGCTTGTTTTGAAAATCAAAATATGAATCGTGAAATCATGAGATTTGAGTGACAAATGAGTTTTGGGAAAATACGGAGTCTGTGGAGAGACCTCACTACCTCATCAGAAAGAGTACCGTCGCAAAAATGAGTCAGAGGACGTCGAGAAAAAGGGATGCTTAGAAGCGCTTATTTTTGAAATATGGAGGTAGACGAAATGGATATGAATACCCATTTGGGGGGGGAGTAGGAGGGAGAAGAAAAGGAGCCTGCGACTATCGTTTCTGCCGAGCTGAATATATGGCTTACGATAGAGCCAGCAGAGGTATTTTGACGTTCAAAAGGAGATCTCACGATTTCATTGGGAAGGGAATTGTCTTAATGCAACTTGGGGAGGGTTCGTGGGCAACCATTTAGGTAACAGAAACTCATGCATTAAGTAATGGGGAAACAACATTGTGGCGCTGAAGAATATGGTGCCTGTTTATGATTTCTTTAACAAATTTATAACTGATAATAGAGGTTTTTGAGCGACAATAAGACAGTGATTTAATCGTTGAAAACATGTAAATCGAAAATTTAACCAGTCACAAATTACTGATATTAATGTACGATGTACTGTAGGCATTCTTTACTGAAGATCGCCCCGCGGCTAGCGTCTTCTGATTAATCTGAAAATTAAATTTAAAGCAGTTTATTAAATTTAAGAAAAGGATTTTTCATTAAGAGTGGAGATTGGCGCGAGGAGTTTTATATATTACATTTCCTTCACAACATGATTCAAAGAAAATATCATGAGAATAACGTTTGGGGCGTACGTACGAAGAAAAAAATCGGGAATATCGGGTGAAAGGGAATAAAAAAATTCTTAAAAAAGTTAAGAATTTTCTAGAAAGATATGTTTCCCATTAATTCACATCATGTTTTCAAGTAAACAGGTTGAAATGTAGTTGAAAAACTGCCGGGCCTATTGAATAATGGAAGGCCAAAAGTGAAAATTATAAAAAATCACAAAGGAAAAACAAATCAACCTTGGTGAAGGAATGCAATTAAGGTTCAGAATCAGACCGTACCTAATCGTTCGAAAAACAAAGAAAAGCTAATTAGGAAGCTAATTGATTACGAGATTAAATGTCAAGCAGTTTATTAAATTCTCCGCAAGGGAGAACTTTATACCTGCTTAGAGCACTGCGCGGTGTGAAACAAAAAAATACTTTCCTCATTATTGCGAATTTCTGAGAATATATATATAGAAAATATGCTACAGATACTACACTTCCTAGAAAAGTGAAGAAAATTTGATTTCTTTCGGCGGTCACAATGTAGCTCTTCTTAAAGGAGGGATGAGAATAATCGTCTAGAAAGGACGAGTATCGAAAAAAAGTTCATTCTCTTTTGAATAAGATTCAGAAGACTCGGAGGAACCGAAGAATCGATAATATTTTGAAGGGTCTTGTTATTGCAGCGGGCCACTTATATTTAGTAACTTATAATTAGCAAAGGATGACTTCGACTTTATCCAATATTGAACAAGCATCTTGAGGAAAGTCTTGAGAACTTCGAGATAAAAGAATGGTAAGCATTATTTTTATTGAAAGATAAGTCAACTCATACACATGAACATTTTTGAAAATGAAATAAAATTGATTTTATTAAGACGCATAGATTTATATCTTGGGTCGATATCTTTATTTGACAAGGGATGGAAGACTCATACAGCTACCTTTGCAAACATTTTTGTCTTAAGCGAGAAGAGTTGGGAGGAATTGTTTTTATTCTACAATGGTGGGATCACGTGAGAGAGACAAATAGTCGAAAAGGAGAACTAGGATCTCAGAGAGAACATCAATTCTGAGAGAATGGATTCATAAGAGGCTTAATGCCCTCAACAGCTACAACTACCCATAAAAACAGGCTTCCAACTCTCCGCTGCATTTAAGATCCTTCCGTTGAGTGGCATAACGAATACGAACTAATTATCCACACTCGGTGAAGCTTTTTCACAAATCCACCGATCCACCGCATGGGTTCAGTGTCCTCCTCCTCACTTACTAGCGCAATTAATATTACAGAGCTGCACCGGATTTGCAATTTTATCACATAAAGAACATATAATTCATGTCTACCTATTCATGTCTATGATATCAAAGACATTAAAATATATTTTACTATGAGTTCTGCTGGAAATTTTATGATCTTATGATCAATTAAAACACGTTTTTGGAAAACATCAAAGAAATATCTTTATTTGATCTTAAGCGCTATAACGAATCCTGTTCATGAATCTGCGCTGTCATATTTAATATCCGAACTGATGCACTGGTTAAATCTTCGTCACAAAGTATCTTCTGACTTCAAAAAGGTTTGAAAGGAAAATGACAAATATAAAATTCCTAAAACACATCTATCGAGTGAAAAGTGGTATGATACGAAAAACTTATGTAAAACTGAATTGAACTGAAAAGAAGCAGTTTCCTAAGAGAAATGTAAATTTGATAACTCAGTGCCGCGCCTTTCGAGGAAAAGATGGGAGGGTCGAGGGAGGAAGGAAAGGCGTTAAGGCTCGTTAGCCGTGTTTCTGCCACCTAACTCTATCAGAAGGGTCAGAGTACATATTATCTCGACAATAAACAAAGGAGGAGAAGGGAATGCGAGACCAATGGAAATGGGAATTCAAACTGAAAGCTGCTCCATTCCGCCGTACGATGAGGAAGTTGAGATACAATGCAGGAAAGCTTTAGAGGGAGGCGTAAGTTAGCTCCAAACAAATTGCAATTATGGATGAAAAATGAGCGGCATGCGCTGCTGTCCTCCTGAGGATAATTAGGGACATTAAAAGATCAATATTAAGAGAACTACTGGATGTTAAAAAATTTCCTTCCACTGTAATAACAACTTTCACCTTTATAAATGATAGTTAGCTTTACTAAAATTTCAGTTTGAATGATACGCTGTTTCCTCTATAAGCTCGTAAAACACGAATAAAAAACGTAGAGTGAGGTGGAGTACATTATATTATATATTACACACCTAAAAATTTTAATAAAGAATTTTTTTAATGAACGTAGAATAACTCTCATTCTAAGCTAAGGTGACTCGCAGGTAAGTCGATTACTAAGGGCAGGAAAATAAACTAGAACAATTTTAAAAAATGTGTGAAATAGTTTTAGTTTAGAAGCAAGAAATTATACGTTTCCATGGCAGAAAATAAAAAGCTTTATTAAAAAAAATTGTTTATGAAAATTTAAAGTAGATGCAGAAATGAACATCAAAACTTCGAGTGAGTAATTAAATGTATACCTTCACGCAGCTTTGGAATTGAATAGAAATCATACCTACAGTGCACACGGAACGTATCACATTACTTTTAGACATATTCAGAGCAACGGTACCCATTATTTAAAATTTATTTTCGTGAAAATTGCGAATGCGAGTGGCTCCCATTTTCGGACGAGAGAAATACGGAGGGCTGAATTACGCAATAAAGACACCCTTAAAAGACAAAGGAGCAGCGAATATCTTTTGTTTACACAGAAACGTGGGTAAAAAGCACTGCGAAAGAGTTTCGAGAGATAGAGAGGTAGAATTAGTAGATTTGATGAGATTTAGCGAGACTTCGTTACTTCATTAATAATACAAAAAGAATTTCTTGGAGAGAAAGCAGTAAGAGAGTTGATGAAGCCGGGAAAGCAAATTCAACAATGATTAGTAATAATTAAGGAAAGAATCACTACCAAAAAGGGTCCAATTTTATGTTTTGAGAAGAAGGAAGTTTACAAATGACTACTTGTTACTTTGATAAGTGTAAAAGAGGATATAATAGGGAAATCCTTCCATTCGTATTATCATTGACATAATAGTAAGTCAAAATCGTCATCCATTATCTAGAGTCGATGGGAAACAGAAAATTACACAGAAAAATGTCGCTTGCTTTCAATCGCATTCAGCTCTTGTTTGTACTAACGTTCGGAGTCGCAAATCCATTATGAGATAGTGACAAAAAATAGCAATAATAATAGTAGCAAAAAAATCCATAAGTCAAACGCGAACAATGACGAAAAGTTGACTCAAACAGTATGCGGTGACATTGGGAGAGGAACATGCTTGCAGTCTCTGCATCAAATGATATGTATGACATTTATTAGAGCTACCACCTGGAAAGTGGGTGATTTAGGTTCGAGTCCCGGATATGTCAGTTCTTTTCGGTCGGTTCTTTCTCATGGAATAACATTATTTGTAATCAAAGTTTCCTAATACTAGCGAGCTTTACCATCAACGATTAAATGTCTGACTATTTCAGAAAATTAAGTTTATTGTGATGTAGTAAAAGTTGTCTCAAATATGAGTGTCGACTTCCAAGAAGATAAGCCTTAACTCAAGGTGAAAATTTCATGAATTCTCTTAAGCTAGCAAAACGAAAAAAAAACTATAATCTCCAAGCATAACATTTATCTCGATCTAATATCTTCAATTTTGTGCATCTCATCTCTATAAAGGCATAAGATGGGAAAGAAGGGGTTCCATGCCACTTAATATAAAGAAACTTGGGCAATAATTAGATAGAGGGCTCCAAAGGGGTCAGAATAAACTGTAAAGAATAAATAAAGAGGAAGAAAAAGTGATAAAACAATCTTAAATAAAAACGCTTGGTAGAAATACAACGAGATGTTTCTATATTCTCGCATAGAACCTTGGAAGCAGGTATTCTCAAAAATTTCTTTCGGAACACCGTAAAGATGTCGAACGGGGAAATATAAAGAGAGCGAAAGATTGCCTCCTTTGAGAAACACACGACCGTTCTCCTCGAGGAGCGATCCCCAATGAGAAACACTCGAACCGTAAATCTAGACGTTTCAACAAGCGAGAAACCCCGAGACAAATCTGTAACGTATACACAACATCCATCTTATCATTTTTCCTTCGGACGCCCGCGAAATTCCTTCGAGGGAATGGGCGAAACGTCGCGAAAACTGTGAAACGAAGTGAGTGGAAGCCGACGTGCGAAGGGCGGCAAGCGGGAAAGTGTGCGTGTGGGGAGGGATTCATTTCCTCCCATGGGGAACACAGGGCCAGGGGACGGGGAAAGGAATGCGACGTTGACAGGGAGAGGATGGAGACGGGAAGAGAGGTACCTTGGATAGGTGAAAACTCGAAAGAGGGGAAGAACTGAAAGATAGGAGATAGACACCAGGAAGTGCCAAAAGAGGGCGCGGATCAGAAAGTGAGAATAAAGGGTCGAAGAAAAGAGAATGAATTTCTTGAGCGAGAGGGATTCGTTCACGTATTTAACTTTAAATACGTGAGCGAAGGGAGAGAAAAAGGTTTAACGGTGCACCGCGTGGAAAGACAACGTTCTCAAGATAGTGACGAGTTTCAATGTTTCGTAAAGTTTCCCTTAAATTAACGATAACATTGGATGCTCTCATAAAAATTGTTACATAAGGTGAATAAAGTTAAAAAGTCTTTCAATTTTTTTCTAATCGAACATATTTCTACACCCAATTTGGCAACTTTGTCTATGTCAGGGGTAGCGAACCTTTTGCGGCAAAAATGCCATATTTGAGAGATATAAGGGATTTGAGTTCCAATATGGTGTCAAAGTATCGAAAAATATGCTGATATCTATTTTATTACAACAACGATGGGAATAGTAAGTTGAAATTGACGTAAATAATTGTTAATCATCAAATGTAAACGTAAAAATCAGAATCCGCATTTCATAAAAGAGATGATACCCTCAGTGTGCCGCGTACCAAAAAAAATTCCCTCGCATGCCACAGGTTCGCCATCTCTGGTCTATGTTATGCACGATTACAATGAAACCAAATCTTTGATTCGTTCGGCTTATTATGAAAATTGTAATAGTATCATAGGAATTTAAGAGTCATAAGAATTTATTTACCCTAAAGGGCCCTACGTCTAGTAAGATTTCGAATAATAGTAACAATCTTAGCTACAAATATAAAACCAATGTGACGGCAATGCAGCTGTTTGATTATATATCATCTTCATTTCACGATGCTGTCATAAAAAAATCTTAATTATAACTAACTAAAATTTCAGATTAACTAATCCGTCGGAAAATATCTAAATAGGGTCTTTCTTATGCTTGTAAATGTTTGAATGAAATCTGAACCGCTACAGTTGTTAATTTTCTTTACATTAGCCACCTCTCTGAGGAACAGTGGAAAGTAAGAACAAAAAACGAAAACAGAATGGCGAGTAAAAAGATTAGGAATTAGGCTAAATGAAAATAAAGAGGATATGAGGGGGAGAGAATAACGGATCATGATGGAATGGTAAATAGCATAACGCAAAAGAGAGTAATAGATAGTAGGAGAACGAGAGTATACTGGTAAATAATTTGCCCGGAAATATTTATGGGCTTAAGGAAAACAGACGACAAGGGCGGAAGAGAAGGATTTATGCAGCATTAAAGTGTCTGGGATCTGAGAATTCATTGTGAGACAACGAAAGGCAGACGAGATAGGGGAGAGGAGGATATATAATAGAACTTATGCCGCTTAGATGAATATGGAAAATGAAAAAAAGAGAGAATCGGTTTGTCGGGTGAGCTGAGCGTACAAAGACCTATGAAAGTGGGACAGAAGGAAAAAGAAGGTAAAAATGAATGAAGAAAATGCGAAGGGATGAAAAGTAACACAGAAAATGCCTCTGAAAAGGATTCTAGGGATTAGGCATTTAGATCTGTCCCTTTCGGAGCAAAATCTTTGATCCTCTGACCCTTGAAAGAGTGGCGAATTGTTCTCTGCGGATCGAACAAGATCCGAATTAAAAAACTGGTACCCTTATTAAAAGGAACAAAAGGTGACCTGGCTTTTTAAAACCCGGATTAGATTGGAACCACCTTCAGTGTGAAAAGTGGCCAAACGGCGTAAGATCGCTCCGCTCACAAGAGCCTCTCTCTCTCTCTCTCTCTCTCTCTCTCTCTCTCTCTCTTTGGTTTCGGATTCGATTTTCGTTCACTTCCGTTTTAGCGCCTTCCGGACGGAATAAGGCTTGATCGGATGTAAGAAACTCCCCTCTCCTTCCTTTGCGAAGTCACTGCTTCATTTTCAGAGATTGTGACCGTCCGAAAAGATGTTCTCTTTATCGGCCGGTACTAAAATACAGTTTAGAAATTACTGAGATATGCCGGAAAATTTTCGCAGATAAAATTCGGATTATGGAATGTAATAGGTAATTACATATAACTTTTCGTTAGAAAGCATTATGATAAAAACTACTTGAAAGGTTCTGTGAACGATCTACCGATTCGAGGAGGATATGTGGAAACTAAGCTACGCCAATTTGTAAAATCTGAGAAATGGAAAAGTTCTCCTGTTACAGAGCGTCAAATCCTGAGAAAGCCATTCTGGATTCTAAATTTCTTTCACACTGAATCAACACTGACTAGAAACAATATAAAATTATCCGGTAAAAGACGAAAAGGAACACTAACATACTCTTTTCGTTATTCATCAACGTTAACAATATTTAGGTCAAGAAATATCCAATATTTCAGAGCAAAAACTACGTTAAGTCGTTTAATTACAAATGGGATCAGAAGATTTAAAAGACGAAAATTATACGAGAAAAGGAATAAACATAGATCACATTAAATAAGAAAAGCGATAAGCAACGTCTTTTTCCGGAGGAGATTGTGATTAGAGAATTCTCATTCATCAAACCGATGATGATTTCCACTCGACTGCCAATAAAAACAAAAGAACTACTACTAAAAAAGAATGGTGATCTACGAACATAAGAAAGGCGTAGCAACCGCCGTATTTCCTTTTGGGGAATGAGCACATGTTCACTTCCACATTCATAACTACTTCTGCTACTGCTACTTCTGGTTGTTCTTCCCTCGTAGTATTAGAGAAGCTAATAGCAGTTAGGGTGTGAGAAGATTATCGGAGTTTTTACACCCCCTGCCACGCGCCATTGGCGGCTTGCGGGGTTTAAATGTAAATGTACTTTCCTTATCCCTTATCTCCTGATAATACATATTTTCGTACTAAGAGGGTTGGCCAAAAAGTAGTGCCCACATTTATTTTTCAAGCAAAACCAATGCTAGTAATTTAAAATTGTAGGTTCGAATTCTTTGACGTTTCCCACGTGTATGCGCAGTGTTATACTTTTCTCCTGCAGACAGCATGCTGTAGGAAGCTTCGAAGTGGAGTATAACCGTGATAAACATTACAGTGCTGTGATCGAATTTCTGTGCGTAGAGAAAGGAACGGAAATATTCATAAACGTTTATACAAAGTCTATGAAACATCTGCAGTCGACTGCTGGGTATAGAGGGTGAGTGAATCAGAAGGAAGTTGAAAATGAAAACCTGACTTCAGGACCAGAGCGAGGACTGGTACCGACAGGGCATGCATGCCCTTATGAATCGCAGAAGGAAGGAAAATTAACTTAAAGGAGATTATGTAGAAAAATTAAGTGATCAGATGATACATCATTCTTTCATATGTGTAAATTTTATATTTGTAAAATAAATAGTTTTTGAGAAAAAAAATGTGCGCATTACTTTCTGACCGACCATCGTAATATCCGTGCAATGACTTTTGCATTAAACTAAACTAATTGAAGGATATAAATTCTTTTCTACAAATAAATACTCCACATTGGCTTTCTCAATGTTGGATAGACTACTTCTGATACAATATTTCGATTTGCTCACTGAAAGTACATTCACTTCCTTCAATTTTCAAACACCATCATCTCCCAAACCATACTCATTTCCTGTTAATCAGTACCATGGCATTATCTATGATTATTCTCACAAGGTAATCCGAGTTTGTTCTTTAAGCTCCAGCCAGCTTTTTTAAGTAAATTTTTGTCTACTAAGGACTGAAATAGTAAGAAATAGATATTTGGCAAGTTTTATCTCGTTCTCGTAAAACAGTACGAATATAGATTCTTTAGCTAATCCTAATATGTCAACGTTATATCGTAGTTATTTTAGATTGGTAAACAGAAAATATTTTTCGGGGAATTTTTGGTAATTCAAGTGTTAAGTCCAAGATATTTGCTGAAGGATAAAGATTACTTCCTCATTCACAACTAAATATCAATCATTTCAATGAAGTTGATTTATGGATTTGGCTTCGGATATTAATATTCATGCGCCTGTGATATTTTTATTGTATTGATAAAAAACAAATATAAATAAAAAGTTGAAAAAAGTGAAATGCCGTGAAGATTGAAGCGAGAATTGGGAGACCTTTTCATGGGAGAATGGAGCTAAATGCCACCGAGCGACACGCCATTCGAATGTACAGCACGTTTGGGACAATACAGATCCGGACGACAAACTGCTCCCATAAGGGTTTGAATCCGTGTCGAGGTAAAAAAAATGTCTCAAGGCCAAATCTCCGCTAAGCCTGTTATCCGAAGGAACTGCAACAATTGAGAGTGTTATTCTCACATTTTTACAGATCTTCTTTACACTGGATTCGGGTCGAACTCACACTAAGTATTGCGACAGGGAATAAACTTAAAAGGAGCGAGCTAAATGGGATCAAAATGTTTAAAAAGACTATGATATTAAAACAAAATAGATGTGCTGAGAAATTATATTTATTGAAGAGTAAATAAAATATCAAGAAAGAATTTCATTAGGGAAAACTAGGTGAGAAAAGGGTTACGAAAGTCGAGCAATACGTTCAGATTTGCTGGTTTCTAGATTCACACGCCACACTTTCCGAGCATTGAATGATTGAAAAGGCATTTCTAACAGTAGTTTGCTTTAACCGAATAAAATTTGTAATTAATCTTTATAGCGTCGGAATTTATTTTAGGTATCCTCCGGATAAAGGCTGTATTCTTAAACTCGAGAAAGGGCAGCAAAAGGTGTCCAAGTATGAATGTTTTCGGACGAAGATGGGGAAACACGATGAGATAGGTTGCTGGGCTGCAAATGTTAGGTAAAGTCTAAGAAAATGCGAAAAGGGAACGTGATTAAAGAAATATGAAGCGTACCTCTCAGCAACATCTATTGATCTGGGAGTTTAGGTAAACATCAAAGATAAGCTAAACTTTTTAAACACTCATTCTATTATAGAACGATCCGAAATGGTACAACCATAGTAAATAGCGTGTGGCAGGGAGTGTAAACATCAAGCAACTTTAGAGAATGTATGGAAATAAAAGTAGGCGAATGCATTGTTAATGAAATAACCATATCTCCTCCCAAAAATCTGCTATCTAACGTTTTCTCATAAATATAAAATCAAAATATGAATATTATGGAATTCCTACATCAAACTTGATTAACATTAGATAAAATTTAGAGAAAAGTACCTACTTCAAATAATTTTCATGCAGAAGAATCAAGCATATCCAGAAGAAGAATCCAGCATATATTAAAAATCGTATATTACGTTAATGTATGATCAGATTCGAGATTAAAACGAGCGAAGTTGTTAAGATTTCATTCGAAGACCATATAGTTATTTAAAGAATCCCAGCTTCTTTCTCTCGCTATGAATAAACTTCAAAATTACGACAAAAGATGCACTGGAAAATATCAAAATTCCTCCTTTGTCCCGCAATTGACTCCACGTGTTTTCCTGGCATTCACAACAATGATTCATTCTCAAAATGGAGAAACATAAGGGAGAAAAGCAAGCAATGCGAAATCCCTCCGAGAATGCAGAAAATACGAAAATCCCTTTCTCGGCTATGTACTTCAAAAGATACTGCAGCTGACAGCTAGGGGAACTTGGTGCCAAGCGGAGTGCATATTTTTGAAGAATGGAGCCAACTGTGCTTAGGAATTTCAAAAGAAAAATAAATGAACTAAGAGGGAGTTTTAGAAGCGAGAAATCATGCGGAGAATCCCTCTCTTCTTCCTCTAGCATACGATTCCATCTCTCCCATGAGGCATTAAAAGTTTCAGTGCATCGCAGAATAAAGAAGCCGAGAAGTAGAGTGTAGGTAGATGAAGAGTTAAGAGAGCATTGGCGGGGTGGGTTTACTCCACGTATCGCTGCATCCGAGTGACCCAATTAGCCTCCTAGCGGAGTTCGAAATCAAATTTTGGGGAGATGCATCGCTGGACCCGTTATTATTGGAAAGCTTGACACGTCAGTATATCAAGCGGAAATAAAAAGTATAATAAATAAAATGTATTTATTTCCCAAAGATGCGGCTTTTGATGCAAATGACTGTCGGTGCAGCAGTCTCTTGTTTACCACAGATCTACGTTAAGCTGTTCTTGTTATAGATATTACGAATGAGGTATCGACGAAATGACTATCCACAGCTTTCACCGATATTGAGATTTAGGTCTAGACATGATAAAACATCGCAAAATAATTTTAGAAATCACATAATACACGTAACTTTATTTTCAATTGCTAGACATATATATCAATGAGAAACTTTTCATTTCCGGCTGTACTTGTTGTTTAATGCCGAATATCTTACATTAGCAATAGAGGTAGAAATGTACGGCAAAAATATGTAGAGTGATATCAAACATTTCATACGAGATAATCAGAGCCTTATATAAATTAATATTTAAACATAGAAGCGAGCCAATTTCTTGTAAACGTAAAAGAGAAACCAATGTTTATTTTAAAATTAAATTTGGTTATCATTGGATCACGTTTGAATCTCACAGTTTACTGTTTCTACTGGTCCTACGAGAATATCTCAAAGATTAAACTTTGAATGTCACGAAAAACAATAAACTGATTTTAGTTCCCTAAAACATCATAAGCGTAAGAACAAGACGATACGAATAGACGAAGCCTTTAATTACTCGAAAATCTCCTGTATCAAAAATGTTACATCTGTAGCAAATATACATCAATCACAAAATGTCGCACCTACATAATTCATTATTTCGTAAATAGAGATATATTAGCGTGTGAGAAAATGACCGAGTGTTTCTTCACTAGTCGAGAGCCTGCATATCGTATTTCTATATTAGCATACATTTGTACATGCATTTACATCAGTATACATGCATGCAACAAAAATATATTATCTTTCATAATTTTCATTCTCATTTCCAAAGATACAAGAAAATAGTCGCTCGAAATAAACTTGCGGAAACAACAAAGTTGTGTACTCTTTTCACTTTAATGGTTTTCCACGAACTCATGCCTATTCAAATTATTTTCATTCAAAAGCTAATATTACCTCACGATTTTACTCTAAATGATAGAGAAATTAAATACAAATAAATCGAAGATTACGTAAAGACTTATCCTCCATCTTTCGTATTGTTTTTGGAAAATAATTAGGTTTATAAAATAGCCTCTTTCGGAAGTAAGCTGTCAATCACTGCGGGGAGTCTGTTTACGTATTGTGATAGGATCACACGCTGTTTCAAATTTAGAATGATAAAATCTGTATCTAATGTGGACTTTATTACATTCCAATTAAACGTCACAGTTTATACTTGCTAAAAAAACAACTCTTCAAATTATTTGCTCTCGATTACTCAAACATTTTGATTGCGCCTGGGGCTTTTTGGGAGAAATTAAAATCGAGGCAATTCATACACCAACTCATTCGTTACAAGCAATGTTTGGAGGGTAAAAAATTAATTTCCTTTGTTAATTTAGACACGAAAAAGGGCGATCAAACCCTTTGAAAACTGCATCAGTCAACTATGATTTTTATACGACCGCTGTTTCATGGAGCACTGCGTTGAATCTGATAAACTGTTTACGAGAAAAAAAATTACCAACAAAGGCCTATTATATTATGACGGCGGATACGGAAGACAATGATTACCCGATGAAAGAGTATTAATTACCGAGGAATAATTTTAGTGGCATATATAACAACTAAAAAACTCCCCCGTCAAGCATGACGGAACTTAATTGAACTTTTTTTAAATATGTCTGTTATTGTATACAGCTGAAACTCCTAAGACAGAAGGTGTCAATTGTAAGTCTATAATAATGAATGTATTTGTGACCGGTAGATGGTTTTATTGATATTGGATAAATTTGCTGTCAATCAAACCTTCGAAGGAATATTTTATCCATTATAACTATAGAATCAACTTCCATCTAAATTTAGTATATTTCAACTTTTCTCGATTTATTAACCTATAAGCGTATGCTTATAGGATAATAAATTGAGCTAGGCATCAATAAGCGGGTTTGATAAAAGTCTCTTTAAAGCATTATAAATTGAATTGAAAATCTATTATAACTGAATACGCAACCTATGTATACCCTAATTATTTTAGAAATACTAATCAGGATAAAAGTTTAAGCTAAGAATTTTAGAATCCCAAAAAATTACGCATTTGATGTCAACGAACATTATTCAGGACAAGAGATTTACATAAGCTTTAGATATACAGATTTAGATCCTGGTTTACCTTAAAAATTCGTTCCTTACCCGAAAATTTTCACTTTCTTTGCCATAATATTTCTCCATCTTGATCGTGACATAGCAAAATTTAAGGGTCCTTTGGAAAATCAGGTTGACAAAGAAACACTCTTACATGGCCGTATGTTTGTCTCTGCGATTTGTATATCGTACTTTGTATATATACGCTGGAATCTCAGAAAATTGCTAACTGTTCATAAGTTGAGTCATCAGTTCATACCATTAATTTTACATGGACCAATAATCCCCGTGTATTCTTATGGAATAATACATTGGCACGAATTCAACAATCGACTTGTTCACCAATGGGATTGTTTGTTTATAACCACAAACAACAATTTGTTTATTTAATAAAAATTATTGTAATTTCGGATACATATAAATATTTCACGACTAAAATAAGAATCATAATCGGTTTCGTTTCTTTTGACACCTGTCTCGATTTCGTAGGGACATTATTTCTAATTAATTTTTATAAAAGAAACGAATTCTAAAAGATATGAAAACGAACTTGACGAGCATTTTTTATAGGAAAGTATTATGGGCTCCTACGGTAGAACCGGGGCCTTCTCAGAGATGAGAATAGTTTTTCTGGGGCTTTCTACCTATTAGAAACTTACGTAGTATCTCTACATCAAACCGTACCTCTAATTGGGAGGACGCACCGACAAGTGGACACTACAAATTATACGTAAGAATAATATCTTATCATACAGATAACAAAACTTGGTTAGTGATCACGTTACACACATGCACGATTAGAAATGTGACGATAAGCATATCTTAAGATATTACGAGTAATATAAATTTGTATCGATATATGCAAAAATAGAGCCTTCAAAAGCGGCATATGCTCCGTCTACGTCAGTTGCATTAACTAACCATCATATATATGACCAGACTAACCAGACCAGTCTAATTTAAGATTTTTGCATAAAGTACATTTACATTACCTTGCCTTGCGTCCGAACGCTAGTGTGAAAATCAATTTTTTCGTAATAAAAAATAAAATCCTTAATTTCTCAAGGACGTATCAAAATTACTGGATAAATGAGAGAAAGCACGTTCAGAGATGATGCAGCCGATATAATGCATTTATCATGTTACATAGGCCGTTCCGATACTGCGAGAAAGATCAGGGAAATAGATGCTAGAACCAATCGATTCAAGAACTCATTTTTTCCGCGAACAATACGCGAAGGTAATCTATTAGGGAAATAGAGTCATGGTGGATGCACCCCCTGCCACACGCCGAAATGCGGCTTGCAGGGTACTCACATAGACATTACCATTTTTGAACATCGAGTAGGCAAATTAGCCTGCAGTGGGAGCGCATCAAGACTTCAAAAGAACCCCGTGACCTCTACCAGTTCATTACTGAATGTTCCTTGAATTACCCGACATTTTTCACTGCCGCTGAGATCTGTTTGCCGACATTATCATCTCAAATTCTAAATAACCAATCGCATCGAAGAACAACTCCACACCACTTCCCTTGATCCAAAGAGAAGAAAAAAGCAAAAACGTTTTGGGGGCCTTCTTGGAAAAGATACTTGAAGGTAATGGAGGCGAAAGGAAAATGAATTCCCTTTCACAATTCCGAAGAAACTGGGTTAAGAATCTCAAACGAAGATACTATTCGGAAATTGCTGTACATTGAGATGTATCCCACGTGCGAAGAAACAACGTGATCGGAAATAAAAAGCTTATTCTAGCGATCCTGATGCATCTAGAAGGGATTTGTGGAACGGAAAGCATCTTCAATAACTCCTTAGAGTTTGAGTTCTCAACCACCTAATATTACTATTATTTTTATTATCATTATGAACGTGAGAAGCGGGACTGTGGTTCATTACCAACGTCAGTATCAAAGAAAAATGTTCAGATAAATATACACTAAAGTATTACAAAACAATAGATATCAATTCCCTTACAAGAGGAATATACTCGTACATTTATCAGTTGGTTAGATGTTACAATGACAGCGAGTAGCAACCAGATACGAATACAGTGTAGCAACGTATAAACCAGATGACTACACACATCTTATATATTACTAAAACTTCACCAGCACATGAGCGAGTGTGGATATTCATTTAGGCATCAAAGATCTCCCACTCATGTTGAACTATATGCATGCATGCTCGTAGATTTACACGGCGAAAATTCTTCAAAATTTCCCGTTGTTCGGTCTAAGACCTCAAGAAATGCTGGCAAAACGTTGTCAACAAACGTATACCCATGCATAGAGATATATATAAATGTGACAGAATAATCTGGCTCCATTACGATTCAATTCGGGAGGAAAACTCCCAGAAGGAAAGATGATCTAACATGAATAATATCCCGCATATATAACCAGATAATCAGACGCGATGATGAAAGCGATAAAAATATTCAGGGTCGGTGTCGGATATATGCAAAATTATGAACGAAGGAATCGGAGATGAAATCTACTCTGAGAGGGAAAGCAATCGATAAAAAGGAAAGGTTGGGAAACTCAAAGAAAAGCGGCGGGAGAGGGATATCGAAGAGAAAGGGGTTGGTTCTTTCTTCATTGGCATTTAGGAAAAGGCAAGGGGAGAACAGAAATGCGAGCGAACACAAGGGGGAAAAGAGGGCGGTACGAGAGGTATGCAGGAGAAAAGAGTGCTGAAGGCATGGAACACCTGTATGGAAGGGGTCTGACCTTATATAAAGTGGAAGGTGGAGTGTCGGTTGCGGAAGAGAAAAAAGAAGGCTGAGTAAGGGTTGGAGAAAAAGACGGGAAAAGAGATACAGGGATTTAGGAAGGGAGGAGAGAGTTGGGGGGAGCGATCGCTGGAAAGAGGGGCTGACGGGAGGCAGAGTGGAAGAGGTTCAATGAAAGGACAGAAATGAGGAAAAATATCCTGGAAGAAATAGAGAGATGGAAAATGGCAGCGGTTAGAGAAATAAGATGGCGAGGGATTATAAAATTGAGTATTTGAAGAGTGTAATGGTGGAAGAATGTAGCGGAAGAGTTAGAAGGAGGGGGAATTTGATTAAAACAGAGTATAAAAAAGTTACTTTTCTTTAGGATAAAAGGGTCTGCTTACATGACCAATTTACACCGTATAAAGTAAAATTTCTACTCAAAATATTTCCACCTAAACCAACCTTACTATGTTGACAAACAATTTAATATATTAACTGTAGTGATTGATTAGATTAGCGTTCTAGGCTTCTGTAGCGTAGGGGTTAACTTTCTAGCCTAGCCTAGTAGCGCGAATTCTGGTAAGGTTGTTTACGCTATTTATAAATAAATAGTAAGAGAAGTCTTATAAAAATAAACTCCGCTCGACAGAGACGTCATTATTATTATTAATATTATAAAATAACCTATAAGCGAGGTACCAAAACACACTATTCACTCTGATGTGCTTTCACTGCCTTCAGAACCGCAGCATGTAAGGTTACTCAACGGTATCCGAAAGCACAATGACAGAGGAAGAAAGACAAAAGATATAATGAGATATCGCTGTATAGAGAGTTCCGAAGTTCTGGAGAAAGCGTAGAAAAGCCGCTTAGCGTAGAGAGAAGAGACTTGGAAACGGGTATAGAAATAGAAGGGTTACGGCAACAAAGACTCGGATAAAGTGGATTCGGAGAGAAAAAAGTCGCGCGAGAGCTTTTCCACTAAGATCGATCCACTTTCTTACAATAATAGCAAATCACGGAAAAGCTCTGTACTGCCACACCACCCGGCGCTTTTCCCCACTTTTCCTATAATCCAACCAATATCTACTCCTACACGTACACGACCTCCGGTGGTAGTAAGCTGGTGGAGACAGATTTTGCTAATCATGGGTGCTTACTCCCTTTTGCCTCTCTCCGGGATCAAACTATCGTAAATTGAAATCTGCGCCCACTCCACAGCTAATTAACGCACTTGTGACGGATTCGGTTACGAGATCGCATCCCCTATGAGCTCTTCAAACCCTTGCCATCGTACATCTCAATCCGCCGCCTAACAACTGCGCCGCACCCTGCTCCTTAAAAAAATCCCCTTATCGACGACCTCTCTTCTCCATAAAGTTATGCGGGTCAAGTGATGGCTTAAGTGCCGCGACGGAACCGGGAGAGGAAGATTTATCGCTTTTTAAAGGTCGAGCGACAGGGATGGAAACTGCATCGGAAAATTTACAATAAAGGAAATACGTGGCAGAGGAGGTTATACGGTGTTGCTAACGATGGACTGAAGTTCATCAGCACGGTGATTCATTTCTCAATATATATGAATAACAAGAGAAATCTGTAGATAAGGTAAATATACTGACTTTTGCTAGTCTATCTATTCACATATCTATCAATTGACATTTTCAAACCTCTCCTTTATCGTTGATTTGCCAAAGCGGATACCGAAAATTACCCTAAGCTAACCAGGAACTGCTTTCATGTTGATTTAAGTTACGCACGGAAAAGTTGAGAAAAATGAGGGTTAAACCGATGTTTATCAAAAGAAGAGGAGATTAGACTCAAAAAGCGAATTTCTCTTATTAAGTATGCTCACCATGTATTAATGAATTAATTATAAAATTGGTTCTTTTTCGGACGGAGAAGTCTTTATTCAAAGAGAGGCATTTTGCATTTCTATCAGCACAAAAACTAGGTAAAGAAAAGTGTAATTGTAGGATTTTTATTTGGAATGAGATATGAGAACCGCTCCTACATGAGAACAACACTCCTGTTGTTATGTCAACAACAGCAGTGTTGTTATTGAGAATGTTGGAAGTCAACCGTCATGGCAATTTACGTATATAATTTGAATATCAAAAAGGAACTTTTCTCAAAGACCATTCCCATTAAAATTTAATCAGTTGAATGCAAGAATTTATTAGTATGGCTATTTAGTATGGCACAATATTTAACAAATTCCAAACAATTAATCGACAAGAGAATCTTCAAATTTAATTTAAAATATACGCTAAGTGAATAGTACCCTATACCGATTGGTTAAGGAAAAAAATTCCAGACAACTGCGAAGAGATAACATTTAATTTCGCAGTAAGAATAAAAGATTTAACAGTCAAATAACAAGCCTGAACGGAAGTAGGCGAACTTACTATATTGAACTATGCTGATGAAAGATATCTATTCACATAAAGAAGCATTTAAGTATGTACAAACAAGAATTTATCGGATACTCACAAAGCATCCCCTAAACAGTGTGGAAGAGACACGGCATGGGAGTTCAGTGGTTAGACAACCTGCCCGGTAAGTAGGAAACCTGGATTCGAGTCCCAGTTATGTCGCTATTTTTCACACTGGTTATTCCAGCCATATCGGATACTTTAATAAATTAAAGGATTTCCGTCCGGACGTAAGTTAGTAAGTTAATGGAAAAGACCTGTGATTGGCAATATAATCAAGTATCAGAAAATTATGCTAATTGAAGTTAATACTTCTAACTTTGTTGTACTACGGTCACCGTCTGGAGGTTAATTTATTTATGCACCTACAATGACAAGTGACTAGAATTTTATTGCAGCGACACTTTCTCATTTCCCTTTCATATACGATTTCTTTACAATGTCGGTTAACAAATTCATTGTAATTAGAGTGATCACTATCAAGTGATAACATGATGGGATTACCTGAGCCAACGGAAGTTTTCAAAAATTGGAAACGAATTAAAAGTAATGGTTCTCCGATTTCCTGTGGAACTTGGGATAATTTTCTATTCTACACTAAGTGTTGTATGGAGCTAGAAGGAACCATCAAAACCACATAAATCTTGTTCACTCACTTTCTTCCAAGTAAGAGCATCATATCAGTCAACATTAACCCAGTTGATGAAAATACCTTATCACAAAGGAAAACAAACTGGCGAACGATGCAATGTCACGTCATCGATCATCCAAATTTCTACACAGAATAGTCCGAATTGAAGAAAATCGACTGATGGAAATAACATTTACAGAAGTTTACTTGGCACTAGCGGAGTACAAGTTTGGCGAAGAAAAAATTTCCATGTGTTGCCAAACGCCGTAGATCTTTAGAATGGAAAGATAATCCATAAACATTTCTGGTAAAATCCATCGTGGCGCTCTACTATTCTTCCATTAAAACGTTCCAAGTTAAAAAGTAACTGCATAAATAATCTAAGCCTATCCCCGTAATCAATATTTGGCATTTTGCCTTAATCTTTATCGCAGTGACTTGTTCTTTCGTGACTCTTACATTCCTAATTATGGAATGTAAGAGTAAGTGTCTACCCTCCTTGAGAAAATGTAAAGTCACCTGCCAATATTGCACCCCAGATTGTTCGATCCTCGGTTATGCCAACCTATGCAAGGGGTTCAATAAGATAGCGAGCACACCGAGATCGCAGCTGGAACTTTCTCACAATATGCTCTATCTCAGCTCACTTCAGCTCCAAGTAGAAGGAACTTCTCTCAAAACACGCTTTGTGAAGGAAGCCAATTCAAAGTCTCTGATGATAAATGAACGCTCCTCTCGATTTTACCTCCAGTTTTGACATTGCTCGAAGATTTTTCATTTGATTGAAGCGGCAACTGCAGATAATACCAAAACGTTGTGGAATTTTGAGATCACTCCCGAATGCCAACACATTTTATTATTTAAACAAATTGTTCAGCAGAGTTCGAAATAACTTCACGTGGGAGGAAACATGACAAAAATTTCCCATCAAAAGAGATATAAATGCAAATTATTCAATAAATGGATCTGGTATGCAGCAATTTACATTTGCTGAATTGACTTAGATATGCGGTTGGCCGTTTAATTATATTACATTGATTATTAACTTGAGGCCTTTATATTACCAATGATTCTATATATAATTTAATAGGTCTCCTTAATCACTCAAACTATAAAATACTTTGTAAAATTAAAAATGCAGGGGTTTTCTCCGAAAATTACTATTTAAATTACTATTCCAGAAAAAACTTTAAACTTTTCATACTCTATGGAATATATAAACCGAAGGAGACTTAACCTACGGTGTAGTGATATTTAGTTAGGCTATATTTACACGTAAAGTAATAAATGGACAAAACTGCTCAAGGATCGCCAACAAAGTTCACGTATAATTCATGAGAGCCAATTTACTCTCTCGGAGGTAGTTCACTTCGGCTTAAAAAATAATGTTAACAAAAGAAAAGAAAATTCTCTCATTTTATATGTACAACTGTTTCATATCATTAAAAAGAATTACTTTAATCGTAAATTAATACTGAATACTGTTCATATATAGGCTTAAAATCTATAAAAAAGTTAATGTTGTTAAAAAACTACTCAAGGATTAAAAAATATTGTTAGAAAATCAATCAATTATAATCAATAGCTCTAGTGAAGCACTTTGTATTTAAATAGCAAACCCGGTGGAAGAGGACAGAAAATTTATTATCAATGAAAAATAAAAGAGTATGCAAACAATTTTGATATAAATATATCTATACAATAAACATACAATTGAGATCTAGACGTTTATGATAGGGAAACCTATTACGTATTACGGACCTTCCGAAACTCCGGAAACGTAGATGAGTATTTCCCTGCGTAACAATATCTCATTAAATCAGTCTTAAAAGACGTGTAGTGCCTATATGAAAATTACGAAAGAAAAACTTCAATATTATAATTGAGTTCCTAAATTATGTACATCTAAAATTAATCATCATTTAACGAAATACAAGTAGAATTCATTCCAAATTCCTTCCTCGGGATTTCCATCAAAATATTCGACTGCAGACTTTTCGGTCAAATCTGAACAGCCAAATATCGTGAAAACCATGATGAATTCAAGTAAAAAATGTATCTTACAGAAGGTTGCCATATTTCGATGGTAACAAATCAGTGCGACAGGATACCAGCTGGTACGAAAGTTTTTCAACATTCACCTAATCTCTAACGATAAGTAATTGTCCTAAATCTGAGACGGCACAATTTTTGATTCCCCTCTAAACAGAAGCGTTGACTTTCAATTTAAAATGGATTCCCTCAATCAATTAGAGCAGAAATAGCGCCATGAATTCCGATCGGATCGATGGTACTAACGCAAATTCCACGCGCATCAAGCAATATCCTGTTTACACAGAAACCAATTAACCTGATGTGATTCTGCTTTTCGAAACTCAAGGCTCATAGTTAAAAGCATACCATGAAAAGTTAATTGTCAGATTCAGTTGATGCTCAAGGTCCCTTTTATTCGAACGATCGAAAATAAAGGACAACAGGAGGAAAAGATTTTCAATTACAATGGGTATTCCACAGCATATCAATCTGCACTCAACTCAAAAATTTTATTGTTTACGGCGACGATTGAAACAAACAATTCTATAACAGTGCAGGCATCCACCATTATCATCTTCATCATCATCGGCATACAAATCATTTTAAAATTTTTGAATATGTCAAAACAGTCATTTTCATTTCGCTCTCTCCATAACAAAAACGGAAATACACTTTATGGAAACGATTTCTCAATAAAGTTTGGTATAATGAGAAACTCGGTTCATATGCTCTTGTTAAAGTATTTAAAAAAAGTTAATGCAGCGTTACAAAAGGACATCTATTCTCAATGCAACCGATTCTTTTCCATGAGACTTCCCTCAGTTGATAAAACTTCCACAATGTCGGCTACCTGACAATAAAATAACATCGAATTCGAGGTAAAAACAAATCAACGTGAAAAAATTATAGGTAATAATTCATTAAGAACTATAATTTTGAAGGGGATAGGAATAGCAATTAAATATTACAAGATACTACAAGCAAAAATATTTTCAAATCAATCATTCATGATCGCTGAAATCAAACGTAAAATGTTTATATGTAAGAGAATTCTTGCATTAATATCCATCTACGAAACATTTTAAAATAGAGTAGAGAGAGTCATCTGAAATTTTTTTTATCCTTCTTTTCTGGAAACACTAATCCTAGGATTAGTGGTTTTTTTTTCGTAAACAAAGATACTGCATTTTACCGACATACGTCTAGGTTAAAATATAGAGGAAGCTAAGCATTCATCACGATATTAGCGAGAAAAGCAGGCTCGAATCACCGATTTAATACTCTACGTGAAAGGAAGGATCCATAGGCACGAAGCCAAAAGTTCATTCGGAGCCCACTTAAATCAGGAAAGCTCAAATCGCACCCAAAAATCTATCCAAATCACGAAGGGGAATTCTCAGAAGTCTAATCATCCCTTTCGAGCGATGAGCAAATCAATTTCGAAATCTTCAATACCCGCCATTTTTATGGAATTCCTACTCCGAATCCCACCCGATGCTCGCCTCCGTCCCACACTCTCAAAACAATGGGACTGCGGGATGGCACCACGTCCCAAAAATGCCTCATGGAGGGAGCAAGCAATTTGGAATGGCAATAAAGCACGCGCATTACGTAGCTCCGCTACCAAGTCACGCGTGGTCACTATCGATCCGCTGCGGGTGCTCGTGAAAACATATGCAAAACCGCTCTCTATCCTGCACTAATATCTATGGCATCCTCTTCTATAAGGACATTCGAACATCTTTACGACCGCGAATCAAGATTTTTGATATAGGAAAGGCATTTTGGACAAATGTCGTAAGAGGCGTCGTATATCTGGAAAATAAACGGAATAAAACGGAACGGAATAAATAAACGGAATTGAAAAAAGTAACACTTGAGTTTTTGCTTGGAAAGTGGAAAATTTGGATTCGTTAAATATGAATTTTTTCTTTCATCTCACCCCTTATTATTATCCTTCAGTCCTAATTCGTACAAACTAAAGTCCGCTTCGTACAAACGCTGCCTCTACGAGAAATATGATGGTGGTACGCGCTGCTAAGTCGGAGCCACCACCCACTTAGGATACCAAACTTTCCTAAAAAACTAAGTGAGATTGCTCTACGTGACAGCTCAATTAGCTCAGGAAAATGGATATCTGGTTTTGAGATACAGTCAAACATGAAGTTTTCACTTTTCTTGATTCCTTTGGATTACTTTAAATTACTTCACTCAATCCGCAAAGGTTTACCGGAGTTCTCAGAACCGCAGATGATATTATACCCTCATTTCTTCACACACGAAGAATTAGCGACACAAGGATCGAGAAACTATAGTAGAGTAAGTGCAGCGATGAGTGAAGATGCAAAGATTTAGGACGGTAATACTTAACTTCTTGTAAGCCGCGAGTTATGCGCGGGATTTAAGGTACATGCGCGGGATTTAAGGTACATTGTATTTATTGTGGAAGATTCTGAATGAAGTTCTAAATGCAAATTCAAGTATCATCAATATGAAGCTGCCTATCTCAATTTATACTATACTATAGTAACAGTGATGGCAGCATCAAATTTGAACAACATATCTAATGCGAAGAAACCTCAGAAAGTGCATTAGGAAATTTAAAGATGAGCATGAATAACGCTTGTTAGGCCCATTACTGGAATATGGAGAAGAAATAATGGAAAAAAAGTCTGCCGTCCCGGCTACGTAAGACTTTTTCCTTTTAATTTTAACTTAATTTTCTTTCTCTAGATTCAAGCATGTGAAAAACACGTTTTTCATCGCTTATCTAGAGTATGGAGATATCGCTTCGATCCGTGTCAAAAAGTAATAAAGAGAAAGTAGGAAACATACAGAGTAAAGCAACAAGGTTTATTACGATATACAAGAAGACCTGAAGCGTCGCTGAAATTAACAAATAATTGGGGAAGGAATTATTAGAATCGAGACGTAAGGCACAAATGCTAGAAAATACATACGAAACTATAAAGGAAAACTTTCGATAAAAGAATCGAAAAATCGACTGAAAACTTCTGATTGCCTATAACGAAATGTTCGTTAACATCGTATCTACACTAAAACGAAGAACGGACTTTTGTGAACATTCTTTGTTGAACATTCTTAACAAGTCGATTTTCCATATTGTTCTACATATATAGAATGAAAATAGTTTTTCATACAGTTTTTAATTCGTTTTGGAAATACACGACATATTTGTGTATAGGTTTATTAGTAATAATCTTTCAAACTTAATAATTCACTGCTAAGACAGTCAATCTTAACCAAATGGTTATTATGTTAGATAGGTATTAGATAGCCTTCTACTAGATCATTAGATACCCATTGGATAGTGTAAATATAAATTATTCAGGAGTATACTAAGAATGCATAAAGAGTCAGTATTACATAAAATACATCTTTACTGCCAATGGATTACATATTTGAACGTTGGAAGATGGTACGAAGCCATTTTTATAATTTCTTTGCATATTCTCCATTTTTTTTCTGAAATTCTCCACATTTTTCTCTCGACAATCATCAAGGCATCCACTAAATTACGATAATGGAAGTCACTAACAGTAGAAGACACGAAATCAACAGTATTTCTCTCCAAGAAATGTAATGCAAATTCCTAATTGGAACTACGGAATGGCTGAGATTCATCACATCACTCTCCCAAAAGTCATTCCTTCTGCATAAAAGGCTTAGTCCCGTCGTAAACAGGTTTCCCTAACAGAGGTCGAAGTTGGCGAAACAAGCGGAGCTCCTCAGCGGCGCGCTAACGATTTCGGATTCGGCAACGGAGAAATTCGGCCGAAGACTTAAACACGAACCACACTAGTCTCACGTTCCTTCCAACTGCACAATTTATGCTCAATTCTAGACGCTATAATGGGCCCGCCGTGTGCACTGCACTGATATGAGACACTGGAGAATAAAATTCATTGACAGGAGAAAACGAAGATGAATGGAAGAAAAGCATACATTTCTTAAATGGTTTCGCTAGATTCTTCTTCCATCTTTTTAACTTACGTGTCGAATTAAAAAAAAAGTTTTGGAAAGCTGATTTCATTTAAACCCGTCAAATGTTCTCACGCAGTGATATCTCCGCATTCCTTAGCATATTTAAATGTACTTCTTATCAACAATAACGTTATAATAACAATAATAAAGTAGCTGGTTCAGAAAAAAAGAGAAAAATAGAATGGACTGACCAAACAACCACGAAGAAGACTTTTGCAGAGAAAATGAAGGGTGAAGCCTTTCTAGGACATTGATAAAAAGGAGATGAAAGTTAATGGAGCGCATATTGAGGAACGATAATCTTTAGAGGGTAGCGTTGGAAGGGTTGCTAGGAGGAGGGATGCTAGAAGATAATCTAGTTCGAATTACGAGTCAGGTGAGGGTTAGTGTTAAAGTTATGAAGTAAGAGGAGAATGGCGTGGAGCAGTAATGATTTCTGAGCGACGATGAATCAATCCTCTGATCGATAACAGCTAAATGCTAATGGCGACGTCAATGATAATTTCTGATCGATAACAGCTAAATGCTAATGGCGACGTCAATGATAATTTGTTTCAGGGAGTCGGATAGTTAAGACATTTATCCAATTTATAGCCGCGTAATTTCCTAGGGTTACACGTTCTTCAATTTCTTCATAACTTAATATGCTTTATTTTCCTAGATAATTTTTGATAAAATAGGAGTTCGTAATGAGAGCTATATCTACCCCACTCCATACTTTTTCTATTCGAATTAAGAATTAAGCTAATGAAGGAGGAGAAGAGGGTTCCGCGGAGACAGAGTCAACACAAAAGGATGCCGTGGAAGAGAAAGGATAGGGAAGCACTGAAGTATTCAAATTTCCCAACTCCTGAGCGATGCTTTTTCAGAATCCGATACATCATCGCGAGGCGCTATCCGTAATATTTATGTTTCAAGGCTGTTTCTTATAAAGACGCATGCATCTTGAACACTATAAAAGTAAACGTCGATTATCTTTGAAAGAATATTGCAGGAGTAACAGAATATGCGCACGTTTCAGGAAATACTGAATCAAGAGAACGGTTGAGTTTTCCAATCGAATTGACATAGGATACGCCTAATACTACTACATCATACTGACAGGATTGCAAACTAGAATAAGTGCACCATAAACACAAGTGTAATTTCGAGCTTGTCACATTGAGCTCAACAGATGATATTGCGTTGCTCATGAAAATCACCCAAATAGGGCAGCAATTTAGATGCTTGCAACGCGAGATATATGATACTGCAAAATTGGAAAATTTTCTATTTCTCATAAAATAAAAAATTGTAATGTTCCTTATTTACATTAATGAAATTCATTTTAAACCTATTTTGAGCTAATTAATGCGTATCTTTCCAAATTTTCAAATAATCCAGATAATCTTTATAAAATCATAGCCTAGGGAGCTAAAAAATAGCAAACATACGAAAGGAATGAGGTTCACTGGCAGTCGATGATATAAATTAGGCTGATTGAGTAAACTCTCTCGCATCCAAACTGTATTTGTCACGCACAAACAAGTGTATTTACCTCTATCTCAACCGCTAATTGTTTGCATAATTAAATCAAATCAATATTGAAAATAACTTTAGAGAACTTAATGTAAATTCCGTTTCACCACAGGTAACTGGAATTTATGTAGCAATTACTCATGAACTAGGTTCTAAGATAAGATTCGAGAGCTGAATTTTAATGTGAACGATCATAATTCTTCAAAATCAGCTCTCTGTACTGTGTTTTTATTTGAAGTAATTTGACTCAAACTTTAAACGGAAGATTGATAACTCTTAAGCTGTTTTCATAAAACAGCATTTTACGTTTATTTAACGCTTTTCTTTATTTTTAATTGGTGAGAAATAAGCATAAATATTCCATCACAACTAGAATTCAATGCGTTACTCGGCTGCATTGTAAACCGGAGCCTTGTACCGCGCGCCTTGTCTAAAATTCTACTGTGCATACTTAAGGATTAATCTATCTCTCCTGTAAGGCCAACGCGATCATTTGGTTTAATATTGAAGCATATTTTCCTTAAAAAATATTGATGTAATTGTAGTACTTTTGTAAAAATCCAACCATTCTTAGTTATTCCAAAGTCGTAAAGAAGATAACTTGAAACCTATAGAAAACATGGTTATTCGAGAAGAGTTTTCATGATCATTACCCAAGCTTTACAGTAAACAAGCAGTTTATCGTAATCGAAGTAGGTAGGAAATATCACGTCAACGTGTAACGTTTTTCAGTTATTTCTCCGTTGGATAATAATTCAGGGATGAAGCTACGAAAGATTGTAAATTGAAAAGATAAAGGAGTAGAATGTAAAGGAAAAATAGGGAAATAACTAGTGCGTTTTGACCATGAATTACGTTAGGCCTGTGGTGGTAGCGTCCTAACCTACAACAGGCCGAATAGACGTAATCATCATATCATTAACTCGAAGGGGAAATTTAGCCCCTCTCCCGCCATTCGTCACAAAAAGGGAGTTTTCATTCCATCCTTTAGCCACGACGCGACGCCACGCACTTGCGTCGCCCAGTTACGTATTTGAATGGGAAAACTTCCCCTTACGTCATGGGAGGGGCGCGTGCGAGCATTCCTTAACATTTCGAAGCAGTTTGCAGATTGGCCGACCACCCCAGCGCCCTTGGGGGGCAGGAAGAACGGCTGACGCCGAAGGAGATGTCTTGATTCATTCCACCCACTCTATTTCGAAAGACGATATTAAAAAGTGAACCACCTCAATTGTATTTGCTGCTTTGTCCCTTGAATTGTATTCTAAGTACAAAGACGCTATGCCTTTCTATAAGCAATAACGGGGAGGAGAGAATATGGGTCGGGAAAAGAGATTGGAGAAGCAGTGCCGGTTTAGCTCCTTTAGTATTGAAGTATTTACATATTTTAGGAGTTAACTGACCGAGAATAACCCCAGAAAATAGAGCAATAAATCGCAAAGGTAGAAAAATTGAATGTCGGATGAAGAAATTCATTCTACCATTACAGAGGGTATTAGAATTTCGTGTTATTAGAATCTTCAATCTGTATAATAGAGACTCGCATACATTCATAGTTCATACCCTGCAATCCACGAGTAGGTATTCACCAGGGAAATCAACAGAGGAGGCCTTGGTGTGGTAGAAATCCATCACATCAAAGAAAAAAGCTTGCTCACTATTTCTGGGGAGAAATTTTATTTGCACACCATAGGTTTCGACTAATGATCTCAATGTTTACAGGAAGATGGCGACTAGAAAAAGTGCGCGGGTTTTTGTTTTTCTATTTCCCTAAACACCGAAATGTGGCTTACGGGGTATGGATGTAGATGAAGGTAGCTCATCGTCGTGCGATCAATCTTATGGGTTTTCGAGTTGAATGTTTTTTTGAGAATGTAGCATAGAAGAAACCACCACCTTGACAACTTAATAAGCATAACTAAATAATTTATATTTCTCCATGTTCCATGGTATAGAGAAAGAATAACTGGCAAATTGTGTGAAGAAAATCAAAGAACTTAAATGCCAATTTAGGGTTTTATTTCCTTTCATCTTCGGGAAATGAAGACTGAAATACTTCTGCAGTCCGTAACAGTCTTTGGGAAATATGTTTATTCAAAGGAGGGTGCATTAAACTTAAGATGTAAAATATATTGAAGGAACATAGAAATGAGAAAGAAATACATTAAATAGAATTATACGCACATTAAAACTGGAAGTTATAATAAGTAAGATAAGATTTCAATGGAGCCATAAAGAGGAATGAAAGCAAGAGAGATGGGCCAGACCTTCACGCTCGTACGGTTATGGTATTCATGGAACTCACGCTACTCCAGAATTAAAATACCAATAAACTACAGACATTACTTCCTCCTATTTTCTCTAAATGAGAAGACGAGGGAAAATGTGGTTCCTTACAATGAACAATTTCCCTCGATTTCGCCGGTAGGCAATAAGGTAGCCATACAATTAACACCACCAACAGTACTTCTAAAGCTAGTGAAATAACGTCTTCCCGTGTTATGACTAGCGCCTTCCACGGAACAAGAATCCAAGCTCGTGCACGTGGTTCTCTCAGATACTGCGTCTCTAAGCTGAAGTTTATGGCCTTAAGTTTCGCATAAATTCAAGGGTATACGGCGCTGAAGTACAACATAATTTACTTGTGATTGTGGGTGGGGGAGGTCTATTTTAACGAACGATCATCTTTTACGAAGAAATCCGTTTCTTGTATCAAACTCATGCTCGTGATGATACACATGATAGTTGAGATTAAGAAAAATCTTCATCAAGTATAGTATCCTGAACTTTCATAATATGTTCTGAATGATTCAGAGTAGTAGAGAACGCTGCATTACGGAAGTCAGAACTCAGCAATTTTGAACGCCAAACAAATTTATACCTCAAAAAGAGAAAATAATATTGTAATCCCTCGATTCTTCGAGCATAATTGCTAACGTATTATAGCATCTTAGGTAAATTCTCATTTTGCATGAAAAATATATGATAAAAGATTGAACTCGAAATCATTTCCTTTGGCTAGTAGCTAATGTTTGCGAAACATTGATATACGGTCGTTTTATCAGAGAAAATTCCTATAACGTGGGACTACAGAAAGATTTTATAATAATTAAAATGTTTCCGAATTTCAAAATACACCTCCAGAATAGGCCCCAAACACATTGTAAAATTCTAAACATCACCTACACAATTTTCGACGTAAAAAATTCAAAATCCGATAAAAAATTAGCAACATCGTTTTCGATGTTTATCATCTGTTTTGCTTTTCCACATAATTTGAGCCAATTTTAATAAAACTCCACTCGGAAAGAAAACTGCGGAAGACCACCTTACTTGAATCCTACAAGTCAGTGATAGGTAAACTACGACCCGCGAGCCAGATGCAGCCCGCCCCCAACTTTTATCCGGCTCACAAGGATGATAGCTGCGTGAAGATTAAGTGATTTTTAAACGATTAGGAGTTTTATAAATTAAATTTTAGTCTATGATCATATCCTATGCTTTTTCTCTTTCATATCCTTCTCTTAATTCGATCCAAGATAATGATTCACAGATATCATAAGCATAATGATTTCGAGGTATAAGAAGTTCCGAAAAAATATTTTCTTCTTGAAATGCGCACACGTAACTGAGGCCCGCCGAACTCCAAGTAATGTGTTATCCGGCCCGCCACATGAAAAGTTTGCACACCACTGCTATAAATAATGTGAATATTTTGATGGCGGTGCATTGTAGTATGAGGAATCTAAATTTAAAAGGTAAGGCGATTAAGCAATTACAGAAAAAAGCTAAATCATCAAATGGATTCTAAGAGAATCATCAGTAGGCGAGTCGCCCTTCGAAAAATATTTCTCACTCACTAACCCTTTCAAACAGTGAAGTCGTGACGAAGCAGTATCAGCTGAGGAACCGTCCCGATTCGATATTACCTTGAAAACAAAACGCCCCGAAAGAACTTTTATGTTACGTCGCCACACGGATGTTTAACCAGCCGCTCTTAAATCCGCTATGTCTAACGTCCCGAGACAACGGCGAGTATTTTTAACCACGTGTCTCTTCAGGGGAGCATTGCGAATGTGGAGTCGCGACTACTCCGCAGCAATGAGTGCATAAGGAGAACTATCATTGGAAAGGAAAACTTATTGTTGATCGTACATTTCGGTAATTTCGATGTCAATTCGCCACCTTTGAGGTCATAGTACGGTTAATTTGTAGCCCATCGAAATCACCTAATCTTGTATTCCGCAGCACTATAAATAGGGCTCTCATAAATCATCCTCCATGGGCACATGTTGTGCGCAGGGGACGGAAAACCGAACTCTCACAGGTAGTAAAGGTCGCCAGTATAGAATGAATAACCACTTACGGGTGGAGGATCACACAACATGCACCATATCACAACTAATTATATGGAAATGGCTCGGCGTGACAAGCATGAGTAATCTCCAAAACTACTTGCCCATTCTTCGATACATTCCGTCATCTCCTGCGCTATGGCTCAATGCCGTCACCAGGAGAGGACACGAAACCAACACTCTCGTTGCGAGCACATGCACAAACACATATCCAAAGTCATTGGCGTCGGAGATACCGCGAAAAAGAAATGAGTATGGTTCACTCGTACTCTTGAAGAACACCATCCACCCAAGGCACAGCCAGAAGCTAAAAATTACCTCGCGAGGCTTCTGCTTGATTGGTCTCGATTAAGTCCGATTCGAACACTGCGATACTGCAAAGAGTCTGAAGGCAATGCCACAACAGCTAGTGCATCTCAGCACATGGCGAAGGAACGCAAAGGCTGCTCGAATCTTGTCCCCAAACAAACGGACGACGAAGACATGACTCGAATAACCAATCTTCAACGAAAGGATACAAAAGAATTCTACGATTAAGGGAAATGTTCGAAATTGCCGAGGTGTTTCACAACTCAAGCTTTTATCGCACGTGATTACTCCATGCGTAATATCAGTCAGTGACAATTCTAACGTCATTGAACGTTTCAATCAAAGTCAAACCTCTCCAAATAAAACTAAGAGACATTTGACTGATCAACGTCGCCCTTTCTCTTGCAGTGTCGTAATGTGCGAATCGGAATGGCTATTCTGCGCCGGAAAGCAGGAAATATTGCGAGAAAACAGGACACAAGACGTCAAACACGTGAACACAGAACACTCGATGACTCGGACACCCACCGCGGAACCATGGGTAATCGGACTCGGGCGCGAGATCTCCAAGTCGTAACTGAAGGTGGAGACTAGTGGCCGGTCGGGGAGGGAGGGATAGGGAAACAAGAAAATAGGTCCGCATTCTAAAACTAAAACTTCCCCTCCTTCGCCCGCTGCCTCCCGCCGCCCTCTCCCCATCCGCCGAACCAGGGATTCACTTTATTTTAAAAGCGAGATGGTATCCAAACGCATTAATTGGCTATTTTTAATTTGAGGGTAAGCGGGTCAATGAAGCCACGCCTCGCTCCCCAATCCAAACAATCTCAGTCTTCCCCCTCTCGTCCTCCAAGGTTGACTCGGGGTTTCCCTCGCCTGCGGCCAAATTTCACGCTCGTTACAGAATCTGCCGACGCAAACTGCGGTGCGCGCTTTTTAAGTTCTCCGTAGAGAATCTCAAAAGAACTTCATCTTTTTACGACGAAGATTTGTCTCCGAGAACCGCCTATTTTAAAGTACTGAGTAGCTGAATATCCATCACTCGAATCAACTGCGGGCCAAGTGGAATTACACACTCAGCTCTTATGCATCTTCTTCATCTTATCGCAACGAAATCAATCCATCCGTCCATCAAAGCCATTGTTAGCATCGGAGACTAAATTAAATTTTTTATACCGAAGTTTCGTGAAATGCCTTCATATTAAAATGTATGGTAAGCACTACAGCAGCATCCTTCGCATAATATTGTCGACAAGAATAATAGTACTCATGCAGACTTTTTATTTCAGACGAATGTTACAAAACCTTGTGTCAATACATATGAAGAGAACTGCAAATTTGAGCTTCCTGTAAAATGTAGAATTATGGGATTGACCGATGTTTTTTTAACAAAATTGACCCTAAAATTCTTAGGAGAGGATGTTTTATGAAATATATTCTTTTTTCATATCCAAATAAAAAATACATAGGTACTTAATAAGTTTAAGGTATTGATAACAGATCGAGTGCAAGCTTGAAGGAACTAAGATGCAAAAGCTCTGGCTTTAACTGCAGAGGAATAACTGATTTAACTTGTATTACTTTGGAATAAAATTAAATAAAAACATCACACATCCACAATAAATTTTTATGTGGAAGTAAGAAGCGTATTTACTTTCAAAATTAGACTTTCAAAATGAAATACATTTCAGGGTCTATAGTTTAAACCACATAAGAGATTAATTATATTTTAAATATAATTATTATTTCCTAAAACCAGATTAAAGTGCAACAATTTATTAAGGCATTAATTTGGGAAAATGAGTTATTTCTCTTATAATTGTGAAATATTAGCGATATTTTATCGGTACTATGACTTTTCCATTTCTAGAGAGACCAATTCATAAAATGGAAATGACTGAAGTAAGACCATTTCTCAACCCTACAACGTTTAATAGACGAATTTGAATGGTTTTAAAACCATATATCTTTAGATGCCTTATAGATTGCGAATGAAATTTGATATTTCCCTTTTCTTGAGATATCCCTGAAAACAAGATCCGTGGGAGCGATCATTTTGAGCAAACAAGTTTACGAAAACAAAATAAGACAACACGTAAAACGACGTCACAAGCGCCGGCAGGATGGAGAGCTCTTTAATGTTACCTCATTAACTACCTCCGCTTTTACTTATTGAATTTGGACACAGACCAATTGCACGGCACGGTAGCCTAATCGTGAGAAGAAGCTGACTTCATCGACAGCGGCAACACGTTGAAAAATTTGGCAAGGCCTCAGAGAAAATTAAATTCAAACGCCTTTAAAATTTTCCGGTGAACACACTGCCTCGCTCGCAAAATAACTTGAAAGAGACTAGCGCTTTGAGATATTTGATTCGAAGCGATCGAACAACCTTTCAAAAATCGAGGAACCGCTCGGAGGGAGAGGCAATTTTATTAGGAAACTTGCCCATTGTTTCCATGAGACGCCGTAGAATATAGTTAAGTCTAATGCCCATTATTTTGGCTTTGGAAGTATCCCAAAGTCTTTTGGCCGCTAACCAGAATGATGAGTAACCCATGCAGGAGTAGAAGTTCAACACGGTCGGTACGCTTGTTCTTGGGTGTTATCAAGGTGAGAGAAAATAAAAAAAATTTCGGATGTTCGGATGATCTGATACTGAAATGTTTGGTATCGAGAGATATACATGGTGTACATAAATGATTATTGGAGTCTCAAGCGTATATTCTTTGAAATATACATCACGGAAATGAATCACGGTTTACTGGAAGAGGAAAGAGTAAATGCTAAGGTTTCAATTAATCTAGTAAAAATTTGTCTTCCCTGAATAGAGACGAAGGATCGTTGCAAAGGTGGAGGCAATTACAATGAATGTGTTAACTTAAGGGCAGAAAGTAATCGACGATTGAGTGGACATGACCGTTTACAAATGGCTTTCTTGATGAACAAAATTTAACTAAACATAAAAAAGTAAATTTTATAGAAACTCACTGAACAATTCTTCCTCCTCAGGTACGTCTCAGGCAAGCTTTAATCGCATTTTGAAAACAAAAATGAATCGCAATGTAATAAGTGACATTCAATGCTATAAAAGTCATTTTATTTCCTCATATTTGCAATTTCTAGTCTGAATCTGACATGTTTGACGACGAGAGAACAAAAGAGGTTGCATGAACATGGTAGGTTCATCTACATCTACATAAATACCCTGCAAGCCGCCTTACGGCGTGTGGCAGTAGGTTATACTGCAATGCTGCATTTAGAAGTTCCTAAGCACATTCTAGATCACTAGAGTACTATTTGATGGAATTATCAGCACAAGTATTTTAGATCATCCATGAGAGTGAGTAAAATATCACATATATTTAAACGCTTGTTTGGTCACCATTGCCAAAAGAATTATGGTAATTTAGGTATGAAAAATAATCACAATAATAAGAAAATTCTGTTGAGTTGTACTTTGAAGTTTCCGGTAATGTGCAACGTCCTCGAAATGATATAAAGAATTCGCTGATGTAATTTACGTTAGTTTAATAGAAATAGCTTTCTTCATAACAGAAAGGCACGCTGACACCTCGCAAAATTCTTTGATTTTCTCATGGGACAACTCAGTTGACAGGTTTCTTCAATTTCTCCATTAACTAGATACTTCACAATATGGGGAGGAACGGACAAGTTTGGTCAAGTCGCACCCAGTAAGTCACTGCAAGAAATAATTTTCTAGAAACTTTCTAGGGAAAGCCTAAATAAGCCTTAAAGATATATTTGGTACAGCATAGGATTGGAAAATAAACCACCTTTTTCTACATAGATCCCTTAAGTGCAAGGAATCCTTTAAAAATGTCTAACTCGAAACGAAACTAAAACTTTCAAGTAAGTCCCAAGTCGATATTTAAGAGGGTATCTTCTTACGTTCCACCAATTTAAGTACCTATATGTATAAAACCTATTATTTTTATTCTAAATTAGAAAATAACGCTTAAAATTAATAAGAAAAATGTCCATCTTGAAATAAATGAATATTCGCAGGAAAGCATTTGCAAAAAATTTTCCGTGGAATTTTTCAGGGAAACAAACTACGTTTAATTCTAATTCTAGTTTAAAATGTATTAAATCATCCTGATACAAAATTATATTCGCCAGAACATAAAAAAAGAAATATTTTATATATTTANTTTGGAAAAGTATTTTTTATTTTTTTAACTTTTAATCTTAATGTACGAAGGAGAATTGTTTCCTACATTTTTATAATTCAAAATTCAATTTTAAGAATGAGAAATTGTGAAAGAAACTTAAGTGGTTTTGTTTTTTATAAAATATCTCTAACTATAAAAATAGATAGATCAATAGCGTTATTTAATTATGTATTGCAATAAATTTTATCATATACTAAAATTCTGCCGCTGTTGTGATCGAAAAAATGAATGTAAAAACGTTTGCTTTTCAGAATGATTCTGATTTTATCGGATGCCAACCCCAACGTGGAAGATATCATCTCAAAGGAGTCAAAATCGATTTCTAATCCCGCACATTACAGAATATTTGTTTGAAATCAATTTTCAAGATAAGGAGATAGGGATTGCGTGCGTTCGGGCCTAATTTCGAAGGTCACCTTTCTCTCTTATATCATGACAGCTTTGAATAAGTTCCGACAAGGGAAAGTAAGAGGGAACAAGAAAAACATTCAACAGCTGAGCACCGGTTTTTATGCTAGCTTAGCGCACGAAAATGCCTGCATGATAGATTTTGCAAGGTTTCAGTAAGTCACGAATTCCTCTACAATGAGTAGCGAAGTATTAATCACAGTTATACCGTCGGTAACGCTGCAAAGGACAGAGAACGATTTCACGCATTCATATGCAAATCTTCTTAGCCTAAGTATTTACCATACAAATATTATGTAACTTAACGCAATTTATAGACTGTAACAATTCAAAGCAATTTCATTTTCACCCCTTCATCTTGTCATTCCGTCATTCCCTTTATTTACTAAATTCAAACTTAAGGATAATGAATTAGGAAAAACTTTTTGATTGATTTCTTGATTCATAATTTGGACGGATAAAATTTCCAGTAACATAACTCACTTGATAAACCATACTTCATCGAAAATAATCATCGTATCGAAATTTTAAACCTTCTACCTTTAAAGCAAATATCATACAGTAGCAACAAGTACAAAAATGTATATCGTACGTCCGGCCTGAAATGATAATAAATGATAATAAATTGCACAATATTAAAAATAGGATCGATAGAAACTAAAAAGGATAACAAACAAAGACACCGCAGCCTAAAAATAAAATGAGCTTCTCAGTGAAAAAAAAAACTAAAAATAAACATTCGCTATAATAAGAAAGAAACATTACTCAAATCATTAGCTATCAAACATCAGAAATCTTTTTTTCAGAAAATGGTCTTCGTAGTGTTAGCCTAAAGAATATTATAGTCAGCGTTAGCAATTGAAAATTATTAAGTGAAATAGAGTGTGAAGACCAGTTTTCATTTTCCAAGTTATTTCCTAGATACAGTCATTAAATTCACCTTATAAAGCTTAGTTGAAGCATGAAGGACATTTAGATAACAGTCGGTGAAATGCTTCGCAAATGATCATACCTATCTCTGAATCTCTTATCGTGCACCAAAATTGTGAGGGAAGAGAACATTAAGACATTCAGAGATCGATGTAAAAGAAATAAAAATCTGACGTACGGTAATAGGGAAAGTAAAAGAATATTCTGTCTTTTTACTCAGAATCTCAACTTTTGTTGTTGATCGGAGAACTGAAGTTATTGAAAGAAAGAAGCTAAATAAAAGAGAAGCAGAAAGACATAACAGCAGAAATTCTCAGAAATTATGAGGGTTAAGACAGCTGAAAATAATACGTACAGAAACTAAACTCTCTTGCAGAAAACTATTTAAAAATGAACATTTTCATTATCTAATAGAAAAAAAAGCCGAATAGCTTTCATATTCATTTTTATTGCGAAGAATTATCCATAAATTCTGATTCCTCCGTCTTTTTTTAATACTGGTCTCCCGGATAGCCAAATGGGAAAAATGCTCAACTTCGGTGAAAGCGGTCCCGGGTTCGATTCCCTACACAAGCCTCTGTGCGAAATTACCTTAGTTGTCTAAGCACTTTTAACAATAATTTTTAAATAGTAACTCCTTATGCCGTGGGATGTAGGTAGTGAGGTGGTGAGCTGGTGAAACAAGAATGTAGAAAGGTAGCGGGAAAACAAAAAAACAACATGCAAAGGCGAATTTTCCGCCAAAAGGAACTCAAACAAACAAGGTGACTCCTCACTCAATGTAAAACACTCATGATTTAATCAAACTGGCAAAAAACCAAAGATTCAAGATAATAAAAGAGGGAAAAAAGAAAAACGCCTGTCCCAATGAATCAGTAAAATTGGAATGCAAATCGAATCCAATATCAAAAACACAAACCATTAATCCAAAATTTCAAACTACCCACTTAGATAGAAATATCCCATACGATTCCGTATGGGATATTTTTATGTAAGTGGGTAGTTTGTATGGATAGCGTTCTTTAGCGTGATCGGGAATGAAACAAACCTAAATATACGATCAAGAATAATTTATAACTTATGTGCCAATTATGCCAATACACACACACACACTAGTAAACTCCCCTGTCAAATATGATAGAACTACACAGATTCAGGCTAAGTATTTTGGAAATCCATAATGGAAAGACACTTAGAAAGTAGTACCTTTTCCAGAAAAATTAGTGTGTGTAAAAAGTACTATTTTCTAAGTGTCCTTCCATGACGGAACTTAATTTAATTTTCAAATATATCTGTTATAGTAAAAAGCTGGGAATACAACATGGAATTTTTAGGAATTCTTTACGTAAATGGTATATGTGCGCAGCAGATGATGTTGTATTTTATATATTTTAAAATCGAAGGACATTGATTTGTATGAAACTGCAGAGCAGGTAGAGGTTAGATGGAACATTGCAACTGGTGTAAAATTCAAAGTGTAGCAACGAAAACTATTAAATACGGATGTCGAATTAAATAATCAGTTTTTAATATCTCTGAATAAAAAAATGTTAAGGCATCCTTATTTTATTTGTTTAATTCTTTTATAACGACATTGAACTTGATCCAAGGATTCTAACCTAAAACCGTTAAGAGAGATTATTAGTAGTGTTGTAAAAAGTGCTTCGACATCTTAGGTCATTTCGCACGTAGGCCACCTCCGAGAATCGAAGCCGGGACCGCTTTCGCCGAAGTCGGACGCGTTACCCACTTATACGGGAGCCCTAATTTAGAGTTCCACCATAGAAATATGCATTTTAAAACTTTTTTCCTCCAAATCGTCTGGCATCTCAAAACTTAATAAAGAGAACAGTCTTGCAAATATTAAAATTGCATGGAAAAGTAACCTTCAGTGAAAGGGAGCCAGTACCAAAAAAATAACTTAAAAACTTCGTAGATTCCAGAGGTCGTCTCTTACAGAAATTTACATTAAGCGAACCGTTGAAAGGACTAAGTTTTCAGTGAGGTCGGAGGACGATTCATATCGAAGAGAAACTCAAACGGACTTCTCTCGTAGATGGACGATCCGTTTGAATTTTATAAGAGTAAAAGGACGGTGTCAATCGCATATTCTTTTCAAAGATCAAGAGAGGATTGGGCCTCTCCATGAAATTGCCACACGATCAAGATATCTTCTCTTTACTCACACAATTCAGTAATTATTTTTGGATTCTACAGCCCAAATAATTAAAGTAAGATAAATCCTAAGCATTTAACACAAAGATCTCGTCAGAATCAAACCCTAATCTATAAGCGAATCTAGGTTCGTGTATCGATTGTTCGGGTGCTCAGTATTTAAATCATTTTCCAACTACTCGGCTATTCGAGGAATTTGAATCTCGGAGATCGCGCTCATTGTTTACCGGAATAACCATGTCTTCCACTTCATCTAAAAATTCTGAATCGATGAATTTGTCGAAAAGCTTTCGTCTATAATCCGATCTTATCACTTGGAGCGAATTCCACCCGAGGGATTCTACCATAGCCGTAACGCTATTATCGAACCTGAAGTTTCCAGTGACGAAACGAGCTGCTCTACGTTGGACCATCTCTAAATCTGAAACTAACCCTAGTTCATGGGGATCCCAAACCGCACAGCAGTATTTGAGACTAGGCCTAATGAGGGAAAAAATAAGCAATTTCTTTGACTTTTGATGGACATCCTCTCAGGGTTCTACTTGTCAATCTCTGCATTCTATTTGCCTTTCCTATAATATCACTAATATGTTCTTCGAACGATATACTTCTGCTTAGTGTAACTCCTAGGTATTTATAGTGACGCACAAACTCTAGTGGGTATGATGAAATTTCATACTGTACGCTAATTACGTTGGTGGAAGGCGTAAAAGGCATAGCAACGCACGTTGCTATGCCTTTAAGTCAAGCTGCCAATCTTTGCACCAACTTGATATAACGTTTAGGTCCTTCCATAGAATACGGCTATCTTCTTCTGAAGTTATCCCTCTATATATAAGAGTGTCATCGGCAAATAATATAACTATGCTCCTTACATTATCCACTAAGTCATTTATATATATTAGAAACAATATCGGCCCTAAAAAAATTCCTTGCGGTACTCCTGATGTGATATATACCTTACTTATACTTGTAACAGTATGCTCAGTTTCTTGCAATTTGATTACTAAGATACGAAGCAACAAACCGAAAACATTGAATGGCCTTGTATTTAATAAATAATAATTAAAATTTAAAGTAAATGCTTGAAATTAATTGTTTAGCTTATTTCTTTTATGATGTACATAAATATGAAACGCCTATGAAAGGCTGTTCAAATGTAAAATGTACTCCATTGAGAACTCGAGTGTTTAAAAAAATGACCGCTCAATTACTCGGGTAATTGGACATGAGGGTGTTTTGGATTCTCTACTAGCGGGCTGTTTCGGGTAAGAACATAGGTACATCTTCCTGAGTATGAAAGTTTTCGGTTTTATTCTAGACGCCATGAACTAAATAGTTCTGACACTTGCGAAGTAGAACTCACAGGAATACTTATTCTTTACAACTACTCTACATCAGGGTTGACTCTAACTCGAGGGTTAGATGTAAGAAGAGACTAGCTAGTCTTAATCTTGCCCTGAAATAAATTCGTTTTATTACTATCATTATTAGTCGTATTGTTACATCAGGTAGCAAAAAGTGTAAGAAAATATGAAAAATTATGAACAGATATAAAGGAGGAATGGGCTACTAGTAACCATTTTTTCTCAATGTATATTTTATAAAGATTGATAAGATTCAAATATAAGATGTTTGACCGAAACAACGAGGGAAATATTTCAATAACATTATCATTAAAATATATCCGAGTTCTTTTTTATAGGTGATTGCTACTAAAGAAAAACTTCAACCTAATTTGTTTCAAATGTATTACATATTTTACTAAAATGGTCTTATCTGAGCATTAACCAAAGAAATTGGGAAAAAGATTTACAAGTAAGAAACGGGAGCTAATACTCCTAACATTATATACTCTTCCAACAGTCGGGCAAAAAAGAAAATACCTTAGATTTAAGAAAAAATTTGTAACATATTTTCGTATGTAGAAAAGTCGGACATAAAGAAAATGTTAAAAATAATTATTCCAATATGAAAAAGTGGAAGGAAACTAAAAGTAGATTTCAAACAGAATTCAAGACCTGATCAGCTAAAAAATCATAGAGTCCGGATGGGTAAACACGAAAAAATATCCTTAACTTGTTGTATTTTTACATCTAGTGCATGGAACACGTGTATCAATTTTCCTGTGTATCACGGAACAAATCGAACAGTGTGATCTGACTTTGTGAATTATCCTTCACTCAATATGAGAAATAGTTACCTACGTTATCATTTATTCCATAAAATAGTTTTATGACTTAACGACATCGATGCGTATACGCAATATTGCAATTAAACTGTGCTATCCTACAAATTGGATGAAGTAAACTTATCTGGAAACATTCGAGCAGCCATTTCTCAAATGACCGACAAAACGACCGTTTCTGGGAGTAGTCATGATAAAAGACTCGTTAATATTCTCCTAAATAGGAGCGTAAATACGAATAAAAAATAAACATTCAATGAAGTTGGCGATGACGTGATATCTTGCAAATGCGAAATTTTTGTCTGGAAGTGTAGTAAAAAGGGACAGCAAGACAAGGGAATGGGAGAGATGTGAAAGCAATTTCGGTTCGGAGAAAGCAGGAGCCATAGGACGATAAACTGTTGCCATAAACGAAGGAAAACCACTCCAAGATAAATAACAAGAAAATAAACAGCAACTGATACGGTTTTCGATAAACACTATTATTAGGATAAAGAGCCCTTTGCCTGAATTTGATGATCCTTCATACATCTAATGAGGTAAATTTATGACTCGATATTTTTAACTCTTTCTATATCTTAAGATTGTAATCGATGAAAGCACTTACTTCAGGGTACTAATGTCCGCATCTCAAGGGAGCAACTTGTAGACAGAGACTACATATATATCCTCACGGTTCACGGTTTTAACTACTCTACTTTGTTAAGGTACCTTTCCTCTGCATGTCTTTAGACACTCAACTTAATCCTAGTAAACGAGAAAATATAGATTGAACAACCAAGTCAATCTCTCTTTACAGTACGTGATCCAAAGCTGTTAATACGACTACCGTCCATGAAAAGTACTACTACCTCAAGATGAAAAGAGTTGTAATCTAATCTAAGTCTACAATCAAAGGACAATTTTTCCCACTCTAAAAGTTACTAGAAACACAAAGGTATAAAGGTAAGGTTTATGCGTGTATGACTTTTTTCCATTACAATGAAACCCAAGCCACGAAAATGATCTCACTAAACAATGCTATCTTTATTATTCACTAATTCAAAGTTACACAAAACGTCTACAGCGGCGGACCGATGAGTTTTTATCAAAGCTACCCGTAGGCGGGAATACAATTTTTGGCGAGTTTATTGACCCCCACGTGAGGTGCACTACACAATCTAAACATGAAAACAAAAAATCTGATCAAAAACCAGGCTTCGAAACTCAGATATTGTAGTCTGTACTCATTTTTTTGTTTCATTGTCGTACCACGGCTTTGTTAGTCTTTTTTTACAGAATATAAACAATTTAGAATAAGTCTCAAATATCCTCAATCTTGATATGTCGTTTGAGCGTGAACTTCACATACTGCGCGAGGAGATCAACATCGTATAAGTAGATACAGAAAATGCTGTTCACGAACGAACTTAAGACAGTAATATAGGAAATGACGCGAGGGATTTCCAGAAGGAACAATGTTAAAGCATAAAACCGAAAGGCGACAAAACACATATGTGCGCGCACGTGTACTTTATTCGCCTGATATCCGTCGCGCAATTTTCTCCCTCATTGAGCGAAGCTGGGGAGCAGTAAATTTTGGCTATGACGAAACGAGCAGAAAAAGAAGCGAAAAAGGCGAAAAGAATATATAGATACAGAGAGAAATAGAGAGACCTAGAGTGAGGGGAAAGGCTGGCGGCGCCGCTGACGTGTGGTGAAGTTTCGTCACAGCTATAGGATGAGTGAATGTTCCCAAGGGAGAGCAAAAGAGAAATGGAGAGGAGAAAGGGGAAAGAGAGTTCCTGGAGTGACGATGGGGAGGTAAAGTAGTGCAGCGGGTAAGGGGCAAACTTCCAGGATTTCGAGAACTGCTCCCCACCCATCCAAAATTCCTCTCCGTCCAAAACCTCGTCCTGGGAAGGCTACGTCACAGGAGAGTGTGAGAGAAATCGTAAGAAGAGAGGGAGCGAGCTACAGCTGCTGGCACGTCTTTCATTGGCATTCCCGCGACGAAGCAAGTTTTGATCCGAAAGATCAGATAGGTCACTCCCGTAGACTCATTCAATCTATGATGACTAGGTCCCAACTTAACATGTTGGTTTATAATACAATAAAGTTTATGAGGCCTTCATTACATTATAAGTTTAAAGTATCATAAGCAAAGGTAAACTTATCAATTAAAGAACTCCGTGAAGTGTTTCAATTTGGCAAACTCGAATTACACATAAAACTGTTAACTCACTACCTCTCACATTATGTACGCCTAAAACGTATAGCTCACTTATCTGAAGGAATTTCCACAAAATAATTCCATTCTGAGACCATTTGAAGGCATGAATCCATTCCATTTCATCTCTTACTCAGCCTGTCGCTAATCAAATGGATTAACGGTTTTCATCGTCATGAAATGACATATATATTATTTGAGAAACATGTTTAAATGTCATCAAATTCTCGCAACTCCCTTTCATAAAAGTAAATATAAAAATGAATAAATGTAGGTTGATTAACAAAGTTTTTTTATCGTTACGTCATCCCAATTATGAACAAGGTGCTATCAATTCTCAATACATCCCACGCAAATGACCGCAACATTTCATTCGATAAGGGTAAATTTGCGAAATTGAAAATTAATATAATTACGATATCACTGTAAATTAAATAGAGCGATTGACGGACGAATGAAAATCATTAGAAATAATTCGGTATTGCAAGTGCTTTTAAAGCTATTCTTTACACTTGCACAACGCAATTCAATTACAAACTTTAGAAGAATCGATAAACAAAATATGAATATGTATATTGCTGAACGGCCAAATTTATGAGCAGATGACTTATCGAAGAAGAGAAGCACAGTGTGATTGGTAGATACACGCTCCTTTAACCGTCAAGAAGATGAAAATTGAGTATTTCGGTCAAACCATAAGAATTCCTGGCAGGTACCACCTGCTACACTTGATTCTGTAGAAAGGAGTCAATGGGAAGTGAAAATCGGGCAGAAGATGGATCATCTAACTTGTAAAAGCTGAGTTTCTTCGACAGGCAGTCGACAGCCAACTCAGGATTGACCAAAATCCAGAAAACTCATAGGCAGTGCAAGAGGGATGAACTACAGACATACTTTCGTCCATCTTACTATTTATATAAGAAACATTTCCGTATTTTTACTACATAAGCTGGCCTAATATCTAATAGTATCGCAAGTTCTGAAATATAAAACGTGTGAAAAAAGTTTATCCATAATGAAAAGAATAACCTGCTAACAAAATCCGAGCAGTAAAAATTATTGTCCAGATAAAAATTACTTACAACAGGAAAATGTTCATCAACGAAAATTCATCATAAAATCATTCTTCTGGCATTTCAATTAAGCCCTTATAAAATTTGCCACGTCTAAATCCAGTTTCCAAAAATATCATTCCAATCCTTTCATTACCTGAAAAAAAGGTATAATATGGCTTTGCACATTAAAGCGTATACCGAGAATAAAACAAGGATATAAAAGCGAAAAAGTCTGCCTAGACTGTGACCTAATTCCAGATCTTCCTCCTTACAGTTAGAGGCTTTTGAACTACAGTTTACTCCTCGACTTATTTTATAATACGGTTTTCATCTTAATCCAATCGAAATAGAATGGCTGTAAGAGATAAAGAGCTTTTGAAATCACTGGTGCTAATCTTTAGAAAGAAGTATGCATTATATACCCTGAATTTTAATATTGTTGTATTAAAGAATTGAATCACAGAAACTCCGCGTTAGAATAAAGTGTGAGGTCATAAAATTATAATACATAGAATATCAATTCAACCGACACTAGGCATGAAAGAAATTAAACATTTTCAACTTATGCCAATAGCTACGTTAGCAACAGAAGTATTTTAGAACACCTCAATAAAATCTCGGAAATTAGTGCCGTACGATGATGGGAAGAGAGACTCAAAGTCCCATTAAAATAAAGTTCTAAGGAAAGCTACCGAGAAAAGAGTACTAAGTAGATGATTGTCGTCCGTGAAGTTACATGGATTTTTATGCCGTCGTAAAGGAACGAGGAGAGCATTCCGAAAACAGACGATGTGAAAGATTGAGCAATCGAAGGTAGTCATCTCTAAATTCAAAAGATCAAAATGTAAATGGATAAGTGAATGGTGACTGAATCGAATAGTTTTTTATTCCAAAAGACATATTGACTGAACATACAGCACTGAACTAACGCATTTTCGTAATTATTGGTTTCTTATAGCTCTAGCGTTACGCACATATTATGTTGTCAGGATTAAATTATTATAAAATATGATACTGTATTGTACGTAGCTGTATTACATGAAAATATAACGTAAAATACTGTAACAACTCATCTCATATGGAATGGTATTGATAGAAATTGTATAGCATTTTGTAATAACCGTGATTTACCGTGTATATAAAATATAATATTTCTCAGAAGGGATTCATGAACGGCAACTGCCAGGTTAACTGCAACTATCTCCTTATCATGCCATGGACATTCTGCCTCCTGAAAATTGTCTATCTGTAGCACATCTAGAAAACGATAAGGATGATGGATTAACGGAAAATAATTATCCCAAATAGCCACGAAAACTCATCGCCTTCCTCCTTAAAAATTGTCTTCGCAAGAATTATTTCGTACGTAGCACCCCCTGAATACTGAAAATTTTAAGTTAAAATAGTCGTTAATTCTTTTCGCATTACATAACATTTCTATAAATTTTCTTTGTTGCAGTGGAGAGGTTCATAATAAAAAGTGTGCGAAATTTACAAATGAAGACTGGACAATTACTCAAGGGACTGGACACTTACTTATTACAAATAGTAAGTATATTATCAACGTTATCTGCAAAAAAAGAAAGTAATTTTTTCAATGACTCTCGATGCTTTGTATTGATAGTTCCTTTTAATTGCTCTCTATATTCCTCTTTTAGGTATGAAATTATTATCGAATATCGGCATGATAAATTAGATTAAAAAGTGCACAAAGAGGAAGGAAAATCATTTCATTCTTCTCCTTCAATAAATTACGACGACAAAAATAGAAAGAACATTTTTAATGTGGAAAGAAGAATAAAATGTAGGTAAGGATAAAGAGAAACAAAACTAGTATCATTGGAGTAGCAGGACCAAGATTCAGAGGAACAAGAAAATGAACAAAATCACAGAAATAGAGCATACCGAATGGAGAAATGTAACATAAAACGGTACAGGGAGGAAAACATGGAAGAGCAAATCGGTAGTAATATGCCATGAGTTTATCCCATTGCGCCGAATTTATAGTACCATGACCCAAAAGAGCGAAGCCCCGGGAGGTGAGGGCTGGGGGAAATCGAACATGAGATTTTATGGGACTATGATATTGAAAGGATTCATTTCGATCCATATTGGTGTTTCGAGAGAAGCCATTACGCTCTCGGTGGGAGGTGTCTCCAAGCGAAATGAATCGATCAAGCCGAACAAAGACCGTGGACCAGCGAATATTCCCACCTGAGCATTAAAGGAATCGAAGGCTAGGAAAGTATGATATCGGAATAAGGAATTCGTTCAGCTTCCTGCGTAACCTCAAAAGAAGGCACTTGTTGTACATACGCTTGGTCACGAAAAAAGGAACTACAAAGATAACTGGCGACATCCATAACAACATCAGTTACTCGAACGGAAACCTTCAAAGCCGTAGATAGGATAGGGTAAGCTGGCTTCCCGCATCTTCTCCAACTGCCTCCGATAAACCTGTGAGGCATATACTTGTGAGTTAAGGAAACATTCACCGATTACATCACACAGTTTACTAAGATTAGCTATTCACCGTGATGATGGGTGTAAAAGGAGCAATAACTCGCAGATATTTTCCTTCATCAAAGTAGCTTTAATTGGAGAAAAAACCGATGATGATCTTCCGACTCAACTCCGCTCTGTTAACAGGATGCCTTGTGAGCAAGGCAAGAGGCGCTCCATTTACAATGCTCCACTTGTTAATGGCACCAACTACCGCCGGAGGTCCTCATCAAGGCAGACAACTCACAGAGCGATGTTTGAGGTATTCCCCCAAAGGAATTAATCGAAGATGAAGAAAATGTATTAAACGTTTCTTTTGCGTGTGTTCTGGAAATCCAAGTATAAACAGAAGAGAAAAATATCGACCTGCCTGAAAATCGAACCCAGGTTTCCGACTTGCTGGCCAGGAATACTCAGTTTTTATTTTAACTTCGAATTGTCAATCACATTCAAACTACGGTATAGTAAACGTAAAATATGAAAAGTAATTTTTTCAATATATTTTCTCCCAACTATATATGTGAATTATATTGTGTAGCCCGTTTATTGTGTATTTGTTATTAGCTGCATGGAGTTAGATGATCAAATGTTTAACTTACCTACAGGACGCATTTCACAATGAAACTAGAGAAAAAGGATTCTAAAATATGGAAGGAAAGATGATAAAAGTATGAGGTAATCCATCAAAACCCCATTTCCCCATCGAGGAAAGTACCACATCGTTTTCTAATAAGCAACCTTTAGCGTTGGATCTGAAGGCTTACGACAACACGGCCCTTTCAAAAATAGAGACTTCGAGGGAACGCAAACTTTACAGAGATGACAGTAAAAAACATCACAGAGAATACCACTCTCTGGAGCTGTCATGGCTAAAAAAGATACCGCGGGATTATCTACCGAATTTCCGTGTCAAAAACGAATCCGCCGAGCGTTCTTCTTTCTCCCTTCTAGAAAACCGGGAAAACTGATCGGTCGAAAAGCAATTTTTAATTCACTTCCCTTTCCCTTCACTTTGAAAAGATATTTCGAGGGAAAGAGAGAGAGAATAAATTCTGATAAACATAGGAAGTGGAAGCGGAATGTTGAAGGCTGCCCTCAAAAACCACATCGCCATCGACGACAATGACATCTAAGGGAGGCAGGACTTAACGGATTAGGATCGCGGTGCTCCGCGCTCGAATCCAGAAGCGGTGATTCGATATGCTAAAACGGATGTCAAGCTTGTTAGAGAAAATTAGGGATGTTGGAAAGGGCTTCGGCTGTCTCAACCACTTGCATGGCAGTCGTAAGAATGAAGAGATGGTGAAGGATATGACTATGGCCGGAAGGGGTAAGAAAGGAAGAAGAACACGGAACAAAGGAATTAACAATTAAGAATTAAAACGGAGTGAATAGAGAAAAATTTATGTCTTCCTAATGAGCCAATATTCACATAAATTTAGTCCAATTCATGCTCTCAATATACCCAAAGGGAAAAGTAGCAATGATAAAGAAACGAATAGACAAGAGTATGGCGGAGGGAAGATAGATAGAAAGATAGGCAATACTTAATGGAAGATAAATTTGTCGGCATCTGAGAAAAAGGTTGATGGGATTTATCAATTAGGCCTTCCTTTAATGGTACTGAAAAATGCAGAGTAATTAATTGTGTGTATGTACGATACAGAAGATATTTTTGACCGTTTGGTAAGCTCACCTCTCCCTAGTGAACTTGTATTATTTTTAAACAATTTCTTTACAACTTAAAATGAAAATGGTACTTCTTTTGCTAGCTTTATCTGCCACGACTGTTTACAGGGTATCTAAAGAGTCCTCCACGTACTGCTATGTAATACTGGTTGCCTTCTCGTCAAACTATTTCAGAATGGTCTGCTATTCGTACATACAAAGAGAGTGCCTTTTTGCTGTTGCATTTTGGACATTTTTCACTTCACCAGGGAACAATTTTTATCAGATAGATAACTGAAGAAGAATAAAGAACTTTTTAACAGAGCACGATCTCTCCAAGTCTACGCTCAACAGTCCACCAAACACTGCATTGTCTCACTGGTTATTTCGATATATTTGCAGCTTGAGACTGCGACAAAAGGAAACCCGGCCAAGTGGCATTATAATTGAACTTTTTCACCTCAGACAATACTAATGGGGAAAATCTCACTCTGTCTTACTGTCGGTGCTAGTGTTGTCAGCTCTGAGAAAAAGATGGTGATTGTTGCGTTCCGCGATACCTTCATTTTCTTCACAGGAAATTAGTCACCGCAAAGAAGAGAGTCGAAAGGAACCCCAATAGAAACAAGTCAAAGCATGAGAGAAGTGAAGAGGAAGGCGATAAAGATAATGTAAACGATTTTTGGGCAATAAAATTAGGCGGACGATCGGCTTAAGTGAGCTGCAGTGCGTCCAGGGACGAGAAACGTCCGCCTTGTAAGCGGTCAGCAGAGCGTCTTAAGCGGTATGTTCATAATTTATTTCACGTGAAATGGGCCGGGAGCGAGAGAAAACCACGTATTGAGCGGGAGCGTTTTAAACAGATTTTCCTGTACTTAGGAGGGCTAGGAAGAGATAAAGTGGAATGTATTTAGCTACTCCAAACAGACTTGGCGCTTTCATTTACTCTCTTCACTACATTTTCATTTTGATAACTCATCACAACATCACCAATCTCGCCGGCACCCCATTTCCTCCCAACCAGAGCCAACGCCCCTATCAAAGCTCGATTTATGGCCATAGAGAGGAAGAGCGTGGGAAAAGTAGAGGAAGAGGCGAAAATTAGAAAAACGCCGATTATTTTTGGAAAACATCCTCCTACGCGCAGCTTTCTTGGCTGTCACTTTCGCTTACCTCTAAGAAAAGGAGGGTTAAAAAATCGACACCCTATTGCGTACAGCGTCTACAGAGCGGTAAATAGCGCCGAACTAAATACAAGCATACAAGACTGTCCTCCGTCTACCGTCTAAGAGATTAAGCCGACGTAATAGAACGCAATTGGTTCCGGCATAAATGCAAGTGAAGTCACGTGATTTCCCATAGTTAATCTTGTGAGATGATGGCGAACCTCGGAGAAAAAAGTGACCTTGCAAGTATACGTGCTTAGGGCTCTAGGTTCTCTTAGAGTGACGTCATTTGTCGTCATAATCCGCATTACCAATCAGGAAGGATTCACTGAGCGAAAGCAAATACTCGATTATTGAGGATAACTTGGTGACGGAAGGGTAAAGGGAAAGGAAGGGTGCTTTACATCTTAAATTTACTGGCAGACATAACAGAGAATAAACGATATGCGAATGGAGCCAGAAGATGGAGAGGAAATACCCGCTTCAGATCTTCTTCTTCATGATTTCGAGAATTTAAAATTTACGGGAATAGCTCGCTGCAGGACTTCTTTATAAAAAAACCAATGTTTTCAATTCTGTCACAGAAGAAGCTGTCTGCATGCAATGAGTGAGATCCTAGGGTACATACATAATGCGAAGTTGAGAAGTAAGAGTATAAAAAACGTCGGAAGCAATTGAAGCCCATAACGGCAAGTCCATAGACTAGTGTATTAAACAATAGGTTTAAATAATTTTTCTTGACTCTAAGATTAATTCTGTGATTGTGATGTTTAGACACGACGGAAAATTATGAATGAAAATTTCTTAATGTAAAAAAGGCGGTCTCTGTCGAACCATTTTATTCGAATATATCAAGAATGGATCCGTCCGACCTGTATGCTGTAAATCAAATGAGCAGCGAGAAGAGCTTAAGTTTCTGAAAAATCATTGATCAGAAAGATCCTCAGACGGGAAATGAGAAGGATGGTACTTCAAATAAAATTTAAGGACTCAAATAGAGGTAGAGGTGAGGGATTCAACTGGTCATTAAAGTGACCGCTATTATTATCATCATCATCATTAATGAAAGGTATATCGATCTGACCGAAATCAGGTTATGGTTATAAAATTAATAACTGCTGATACGCATTGATACAATTTTTATATTTTTACATAAAACCATTCGCAAACACTCATTACGCAGGTACAATGAGCTCTCATAGCAAGAGGGATAGAAGATATCCTAAGTTTATGGAAAACAAATACTATTTTGATGTAATTGTTATGCGATGATATCACTTCCAAACAAAGGTTTCATGATGAATATATTCCAACCTAGCATCATCCTCAAAAAGGATTAATCGAATCAATATGTACCCGCATTTTCTTTGATTTATTTTATCGTCTAGAGTACAAATCGTTGATTTATTTCCACCTATCTCATCCATCCACCAACATCGTTATTTCCCGCGCATCACCCAACGAATTTTTCAAACATCTCTTTTTTCCGCGCCTTTTTGCGCGATAGGCGAAAATTTCTCTCCTTCTCTTCTGTGACTCCCATGTTATTGCTCTTCTTTGTTGTCGATCGCTTCTTTTTGAACTTTCCCTTTAAAAACGAAATTTTGCTAGTCTAAAAGACGAGGATCCACCGATTAATTAAGCTAATCGAAGCAAATATCCAAATCCCTCATCAACGAAGAGGTTTTTGCCGGAATCATAATCAGCGTACCGATTCGTTTCTCGAAATGATTTTCTCCTCCCCCTTGTGATTTCCACTTTCTGACAGAAGCTCTTTAATTTACCGAGAATTCATTGCGCTCGTTCTTCTAATAGCAAGAGATTGTTCTTCCTTCTTTCGCAGCCTCTATGTGTGCCCTTTTAGTTGATATTTCCCTAACCTCTCGTACCTCCATTCAAGCATCTTGCTAAGCTCACTGTATTTGTTTCTGCTTCTCACCCTAATGTACTTCCCTAATAATCATCTTTCTTTTTGTTTCTTAAAGTAAAATCTCGGGAAGATGAGTACCCTCTCTGAGGCTATTTTGGCGCTTTTCCGTCGCAATCCTAACGAGTTTCTGCGACGATACATAACTGTGGACGAAACATGAATACATTACTACACTCCAGAGACAAAGGAACAGTCAAAACAGTGAGTTTTTTAATGCGAACGGGCTCCGAAGAAGGCGAAGACGGTGAAATCGGCCGGCAATGTGATGGCCCCGGTTTTTTGGGATGCACGCGGAATCATCTACACCGATTACTTGGAAGAAGGTCAAAAGATAACTGGAGAGTATTATGCGTCGTTATTGCACCGGTTGAGCGAAGAAATCAAGAAAAAATGTCCTTCTTTGAAAAAGAAAAAGTCCTCTTCCAACAATAAAATCAACTTGGTCAGTAGTGACTTGGTGGAACCGATTAACCATATTTAATAAAAAAACCTTGTACAGGTTTTTTTATTAAATATGGCTCTTCCGTCAAGACAATGCACGATTGCACACCTGCCCAGTGTCGATAGCCAAAACTATGGAATTAAAGTTCGAATTATTACAACATCCACCGTATTCACCGGATTTGGCCCCCAGTGACTTCCTTTTATTTCCAAACTCGAAAAAATGGTTCGGCGGACAACGGCTCACGTCGAACGAGGAGGTCATCGCCTATACAGATGCCTATTTTGAGGACCTTCCGAAATGCTACTTTTTGGACGGCTTAAAAAGGTTGGAGAAGGTGTAATGAGTTAAAAGGAGATTGTTGAAAAATAAAAAACTACACAAAACAATTTGTTCTTCTACCTTTTTTGAGGACTTATAAAACGACCCTCGTATGATTTCAAGTTCTTCCCAGGTTGTTTAGATTTCGTTTCCTAACCGAATAGTAAAGTATGATAGCATTTCCCACCATCTTATTGCGTCTTCCATTCCATTATTTGTTTCATTATCTTCATTCAGTTTATCCTTTCCCTTCCGTATACTCTTGTATCTCCCATCTTTTTTTTATAGTAATCATCTCATTTCTCTCCTTTTGCCCTTGTTCATTACTCCCGATTAATGCGAATATCCCTCGTGTCATTCGATCTCGCTTTCTGTTCTCCCTTCGAATTAAAATAATCTCTCTTCACGACCTTCGTTCCTTTGTCAGATGCTGTCTGTTTCTCGCCCTCTCTCCTTGTTACCCTCTCTTAATTCCTCGCATCGGACAGATAATCGGTTTTCTTTGAGAAATGTCCCTCTCGGTGGTTTATGGCGGAGATTTTCATCTCCGATATCTCGAATTTTATGCCTCCAAGGCCGAAGATTTAATTCTAAAGATATTATATATATAACGCAATTGGTTCCGGCATAAATGCAAGTGAAGTCACGTGATTTCCCATAGTTAATCTTGTGAGATGATGGCGAACCTCGGAGAAAAAAGTGACCTTGCAAGTATACGTGCTTAGGGCTCTAGGTTCTCTTAGAGTGACGTCATTNTAAGCTTTCGCTAGTATTCAGATTGTATTGATATTTTCATCTTGGAGAAGGAATTTTTTCCTGGCATTCAGATTCTAGTGACATTTTCAACTTGGAGAAGGAAAATATTTTGCTTCAGGCAAGAAAAGGGGTAATCAATCACTATCATGAACCAAATCAGCCACTTTGACCTTATATTTATACGTCATGGCAGCAGTATCATGATAATAGTACCCGAGTCTTTTCCATCTATTTCCCTAAACGATGAATTACCTGGATTCGAAACTAGGTCTCATCTATAATTATGTTGACTGGTATCGATTTTATTTCCAGAAATGAAAACATTTATTCTTTGAATCACTGAAAGAGATATGAAGATGTTTGTCAAATGAATATCTTATGAAATGTAACGTCAGAGAGAGCCATGGGAAGAAGCGAGAGTACATTTAGAGAATAATGCTTAAGAGTGTCTAATACAAGGTGGAATAGAAGAAAATGATGGGTAGTTTGTTTAAGAGAAATTAAGCATTGATAGTGAAACAAATCTACCGTAGGTTGGGTTTTTATTCTTCCTTACTGTAGAGTAGGACGTAGCATCATAAGAAATTTTTAGCTGTCAAGAAAAGTGGACTGTGGAACGATTAAATGTAATTGAAAGTCATTGTAGCGTAATATATAAGCATATGAAAGAGCGCAGGAAAGATTCTCCACACATCATAATTCTTGGACAAAAGAGGTACTAAAACAGGAAAAACGAAATTTTGCTAGTCTAAAAGACGAGGATCCACCGATTAATTAAGCTAATCGAAGCAAATATCCAAATCCCTCATCAACGAAGAGGTTTTTGCCGGAATCATAATCAGCGTACCGATTCGTTTCTCGAAATGATTTTCTCCTCCCCCTTGTGATTTCCACTTTCTGACAGAAGCTCTTTAATTTACCGAGAATTCATTGCGCTCGTTCTTCTAATAGCAAGAGATTGTTCTTCCTTCTTTCGCAGCCTCTATGTGTGCCCTTTTAGTTGATATTTCCCTAACCTCTCGTACCTCCATTCAAGCATCTTGCTAAGCTCACTGTATTTGTTTCTGCTTCTCACGCTAATGTACTTCCCTAATAATCATCTTTCTTTTTGTTTCTTAAAGTAAAATCTCGGGAAGATGAGTACCCTCTCTGAGGCTATTTTGGCGCTTTTCCGTTGCAATCCTAACGAGTTTCTGCGACGATACATAACTGTGGACGAAACATGAATACATTACTACACTCCAGAGACAAAGGAACAGTCAAAAAGTGAGTTTTTTAATGCGAACGGGCTCCGAAGAAGGCGAAGACGGTGAAATCGGCCGGCAAGGTGATGACCACGGTTTTTTGGGATGCACGCGGAATCATCTACACCGATTACTTGGAAGAAGGTCAAAAGATAACTGGAGAGTATTATGCGTCGTTATTGCACCGGTTGAGCGAAGAAATCAAGAAAAAATGTCCTTCTTTGAAAAAGAAAAAGTCCTCTTCCAACAATAAAATCAACTTGGTCAGTAGTGACTTGGTGGAACCAATTAACCGTATTTAATAAAAAAACCTTGTACAGGTTTTTTTTATTAAATATGGCTCTTCCGTCAAGACAATGCACGATTGCACACCTGCCCAGTGTCGATAGCCAAAACTATGGAATTAAAGTTCGAATTATTACAACATCCACCGTATTCACCGGATTTGGCCCCCAGTGACTTCCTTTTATTTCCAAACTCGAAAAAATGGTTCGGCGGACAACGGCTCACGTCGAACGAGGAGGTCATCGCCTATACAGATGCCTATTTTGAGGACCTTCCGAAATGCTACTTTTTGGACGGCTTAAAAAGGTTGGAGAAGGTGTAATGAGTTAAAAGGAGATTGTTGAAAAATAAAAAAACTACACAAAACAATTTGTTCTTCTACCTTTTTTGAGGACTTATAAAACGACCCTCGTATGATTTCAAGTTCTTCCCAGGTTGTTTAGATTTCGTTTCCTAACCGAATAGTAAAGTATGATAGCATTTCCCACCATCTTATTGCGTCTTCCATTCCATTATTTGTTTCATTATCTTCATTCAGTTTATCCTTTCCCTTCCGTATACTCTTGTATCTCCCTTTTTTTATAGTAATCATCTCATTTCTCTCCTTTTGCCCTTGTTCATTACTCCCGATTAATGCGAATATCCCTCGTGTCATTCAATCTCGCTTTCTGTTCTCCCTTCGAATTAAAATAATCTCTCTTCACGACCTTCGTTCCTTTGTCAGATGCTGTCTGTTTCTCGCCCTCTCTCCTTGTTACCCTCTCTTAATTCCTCGCATCGGACAGATAATCGGTTTTCTTTGAGAAATGTCCCTCTCGGTGGTTTATGGCGGAGATTTTCATCTCCGATATCTCGAATTTTATGCCTCCAAGGCCGAAGATTTAATTCTAAAGATATTATATATATTATAGAGATTTAGGATGATCATTAAAGATTCCGGGATTACATCGAGAAAATCCATTTTATTGAGAATTAAGTCAAAGTTGTTTTAAATGTATAGGGATAAATGTAAAAAAATTAGTGACTTATTTAAATAAATGATTATCGATATCTAGGAATAGTAAATGCAGTTCGTTTTCAGATTTGATAATATTTAAGACTCATACGCCAATGAAACTGATTAATTTAAAAGAACTTTGTCTTTATTCCAAAAATCAATAATTAAAACTACCGGTTTCGAGGTGTTCACAGAGCTATTTATCAATTTAATGATTAAGTTGTAATTCAACCGAATCATGCCCGATTTTATTTATTGAGATTCATTTTTGTTTCTCCTCAATTTCTTTAGCATTATGTTCGTTAGTTTTCTATCTGAAGGAGCACGTAAAAAGTACTTTATTAAGAAATAAGCTTTCGCTAGTATTCAGATTGTATTGATATTTTCATCTTGGAGAAGGAATTTTTTCCTGGCATTTAGATTCTAGTGACATTTTCAACTTGGAGAAGGAAAATATTTTGCTTCAGGCAAGAAAAGGGGTAATCAATCACTATCATGAACCAAATCAGCCACTTTGACCTTATATTTATACGTCATGGCAGCAGTATCATGATAATAGTACCCGATTCTTTTCCATCTATTTCCCTAAACGATGAATTACCTGGATTCGAAACTAGGTCTCATCTATAATTATGTTGACTGGTATCGATTTTATTTCCAGAAATGAAAACATTTATTCTTTGAATCACTGAAAGAGATATGAAGATGTTTGTCAAATGAATATTTTATGAAATGTAACGTCAGAGAGAGCCATGGGAAGAAGCGAGAGTACATTTAGAGAATAATGCTTAAGAGTGTCTAATACAAGGTGGAATAGAAGAAAATGATGGGTAGTTTGTTTAAGAGAAATTAAGCATTGATAGTGAAACAAATCTACCGTAGGTTGGGTTTTTATTCTTCCTTACTGTAGAGTAGGACGTAGCATCATCAGAAATTTTTAGCTGTCAAGAAAAGTGGACTGTGGAACGATTAAATGTAATTGAAAGTCATTGTAGCGTAATATATAAGCATATGAAAGAGCGCAGGAAAGATTCTCCACACATCATAATTCTTGGACAAAAGAGGTATTAAAATAGGAAAAATTGCCGCCGGAATTTTTATTTTTCATGAGTAATGCACTAATATCTGCCAGTGATAAAAAACGAGTTAAACTCCATTGAATTCAGGGAGACGATTATTGGGCACAGTAAAGGGATCGAGAGGACAAATGGGGTAAAGCTGCATTATGGACAGCCCAATAAAAAGAGAATTTATGTTGACGAATGGCGACAAGAGTGGAATAAAAACCAAACTTCGACTGTGGATTAAAATCCGGCTCCCAAAGAGAGGACAGCGTTTGAGAGGGTCGATACGCTGCAACAACGATGCAAAAGGGCACTGGAATTCGACTTGCGAAGATCGACTGCCAACAGCGCAAAATAACTTTTAAAGTTAAAATTCTAGTCACGAAGCATTATCTTTCCCGAGAAATCCTTTCGGCAATGTTTCCATGATATTTGGAGGGATGTTCCAATTTTGATAAATGAAGTATTTAATAGCAATTCAATCGGTGATAGAAGATGTATTTTCAAACAGTAAGTAGCTCATAAGTGACCTAAAATTTTACTATGTTGAAATTATAAAGCAGAGAGTGGTGCAATGAATACAGAAGAATGGAAAGCATAAAGAGCATTTACTACGTTGACTCGCTACCAAAAAATTCTATTCATACATAATTTCCAGAAATGAGGTCGGAAAGAATATGAAAAATCCATTAAGAATCGTACTCTGAACAAGATTTATGGAAACCCACAAGTTTTACCTGCAACCTGCTCGCCGGGTAATTCAGAAAATCTTTTAGTGATATATGAACTTTTTAAAACTACCAAAAGTGCGTATGAGTAAGTTATTACAATTACATCGTCAGTCCCTGTAGGGGGTTCGAACTTTTTCTGTGATTTGTCATGCGTTTCGGACACCTTGTAATAAGATGAACATTCCTTTTTTTTTCATTTTTCAGCATTAACCTTCCAAATTGAGCTTAAAGTGTATTTTAACACGCACATATATTTGAAGAACAAATGTATAATTAAATATTTTAAAAGTCACAAGTTATACCAAATTAATTAAGCATACGTATAAATAATGCGTTATTCAACTTATATCTTAAGGTCACCACGCAAAAAAATTCGCTTATATTACGGGGAAAGATTAATGACCTAGGCCGTTGCTTATTTACCAAGTTGCGTGGCGCATGACGTGTGAAAGAAGAATGTACTAGGAGAAGCATTAGTCTCTCGAAGGTTCGAATAGAAAGATAGGTATATTTTCGTGGTGCCTATTTCAGCAAATGTAAAAGAGGATTAAAAAGGCTATTTTCGCTCCAAGTAAGGCCGCGTACTCATTCTCTGCAGGCAGAGGAGATGTAGGTATTGATAGGGATACCTATTAGCATTCTCGCGTACTGTACTCGACAGATAGAAACTCGAAAAGGACATCTTGTTATGGGCTTACTTTTGATTAGCAATTTTAAGCTTTGATTTAATTAAACTTCAGTTCACGCTTTACACTAGGGACCAAGTACATTAAATAAAGTTTTAGAGTGACTTTCTATAACGAGAATAACCATGTAAGAAACATGCGATATATTAAAGCACATTATGTATTAAGCAAACCTGTTACATTTTATATGAATCGAACTCTGAACTATTGGTAAACTTAAGGTCCTAATCGCATCGTCTAGTAATGATTTTCAGTTATCTTAGCAGCATTTTTGCTAGATGGTCTTGGTTCACAGAATGTGTTGCCTGCCATTTTTAAGGCACCAATTCGTTTCGAAAGGTATGAAGGGAAGGAGGAAAGCGGTCGGGAGAGGCAGTGATACAGGTAGGCAGAATTGAAAGGGGAGGTAGAGAGGTGAGGTGGGAGATGGGCGTGGCTGCCAGGGGTGCTGCACATCGGCCTTCAAAACGTTCGTTTTTTCCCCGAGCTGCTTGGGTCGGAGACCTGGACAATATGTGCGCCATCTTAACCACGTGCAAAGGCTAAACGGAAATAGTCTGGTTTCTTTCAGCTCCTTTTATCGCCGACAACCCTAAAGGCAAGGAGCTTCTTTATAAAACTTGCATCTTCAACTGCGGGAACCATTACGTACAATTCGAAAAAGTTTTCGCGAGCAGCGGAGAGGATCGAGCCCAAGTCGTAGCTTAAGATGAGCGATGCAATTTTGTAGACACATACAATAAGAGAATGGAATCTTCTTCAGACAGCTGATTAACGGGAGTAAGTTAGCTGAATAAGCAGCGAGATATCTCCTAGCTAATCCGGGAAATTCAGAAAAGGAAAAGACCAGAGCATATAGTCTTTTATTGTCACCGAAGAGGTTTGAATTGTTTTGAAAAAAAGGAATTAAATAATTCTCCAACGATTTCGACTCATAACGCAATCAAAAGAATATCAACTATTTTTTTTCTTGGAGACAGTTTCTAGAATACTTTATAATATCAGTTTGCAAGCTACAATGAATAACCAAAACATTTTGCTGGCTATTCACCGACTCACGTAAACCTACATACATTAGATAAAACAATTCAATTAATAATTCTTTCTTCTTACAAAGATAAAAATAGGAAGAAAAAGAGCGAATGCTTTCAGTCCTCCTTAGGATAGAAGTGCAACTAAAACCTTATTGGGTCAAAAAATTCAAACGTCATGAGTATATGGTTAAAAAGACAAAATATCGCAGAACATTCCGATGGCTCCCTGCAGAGAGGCAATACATAACCTAGTAGGGGAATCAAGTTACGTTTTAGTATGATAGAACAGAATTTGGGCATATAGTTGAATGATATATAATCTATGATGATCTAATATACACCAGCAATGTGAATTAACTAAAAATAAAAATTTTACTATCAAATTATACTAATGATATCAAAAATACAGTAGATAAAAGAGATTTCATAATCTCGTTTCGGCGAAAAGAAAGCATGAGTTGTGGAATAATTAAAGATAATCCTCGATACATTTTGGGCCGAAATTGTGGAATAAATAGATAACAGTGAAGGAAGGCTCGACTTTCACACTTAACCTTTGCGGATAATGAGGAGAATAGAGACTACCTTTTTAGTAAGTAATCCACCGCGACCCCAGAAACCACGTGAAAGCTCAGAGACGTAGGATTGATAAAGGCAGCGGACCTGATTTATAGATGGAATCGATGCCCTCCTACCCGTTTTACAGAAACATGAATCGATAAGCGTGATTAAAACCCACGTACATAGCAGGAAAGGTCGATACTCGAGTTCACACGCCTCCCACATCACGGACTCGTTGCAAATCAACGGATCGCCGGGTAAAAAGAAGTTACCGCTTTTCTCGGTTCTTTCTCTCTCACACTTGTTTATCGATACGTGAGTTACGGTTTCCACGTGCCGAGAAATTCGCCACCGTCATTATCATTCGCTGATGGAAATTGCGACCATCCACCAGAGATTGCTATCAGCACGAATTTCTGAGCTAGGGAACTCTCGGGAGTCGATTACGAATACAAGGGCCTTTCTCTATTTTGATTCTGCGGCAGCTTCTAGTCTTTCAATTAGACGGAGGAGAGATAAAGTGGAACACAACACTCATGACTGAACGTGAATTGAAAAAACTTTTGCTTCAAAATGATTATATGTGTAATAAAATGAATGTGTGTGTTTCGCGGCCGAAAGACTTTTTAAAATTGAACTTATACAAGAGAAATGATTTGAATTGAAAACGATATGAGACCTTGAGTCGAACCTGGAACTTCTTCTATCCGATCTGATAATCTAGTTAAATTAAGCTATCAGTCAGAGCTGGAAATATTGGTTCAAGTCCCAGCAAAGAATGACATTTTCACTTTCATTAATTTCTTAGGTTTTTCCTTGTGGAAAACGCTTCATGCAAAATTATACCCAAATTCCATTCCTTGCTGTTATTTTCAGGTTATTCTAATCGCTCTGGTTGAATATTTAAAAAAGTCTTAATGAAGGAAAGAGACATGTCTAGTCTAACAAACAAGGAGCTATATTGATACCATCGAAGGTGACATAGCATTTGTTCATCCCTAGATATGAATATATGTGGGAGGGAATGAAAAAACTGATAATAATAATAATAGCAATGAAGCGAGTTCATCAGGGCGAGATTGAGACTACCCAGTCTCTTCTTACATCCTACCATTAGTCATTAAAATTTAATAGAGATAGCGCGCAGATGGAGTTCGCGGAAGAAAACTACTAAGTGGGTTTAAAAACCTGTTTGCACTTAGGAAAAAACACACAGAAAAACACCCACAAGAAGGTGGGTGTGAAAAACCTACGGAACCTACTGATAATTAACTAAGTTTTAAGGATAAGACAGGTTAAATCGCACCTGAAAAGCAAACAAAATGGTACAGGCACATCATTTCATAGACAGACAACTATAAATACAGTTTTATTAAAAATATACAGGAAGAACGTTATGAAATTCAAATATACGATTCCAAAACAGATCAATAGCAAGATAGTAACAAAAGTCTAAATACGAAGTTAAAATGACGGAAATTCGTGAGTTCACTTCCGATGACCAGCTTTTCCAATGATAATTAATAAAATTCATTAAATTTATCAAAATACTAAGGTAAAAACCTCCTAGGACATTTGAAAACGATATTACGATAATGGAGGTCAGTATATCTCTCCGAGACTAAATTTTTTCATCCATCTCTCCCGTCGATTTTAGTGGTCTTCCTCTTTTTCCAAGACAATTTAAATTATACATTAATATCCGATTAAAGGATGAATTCGAAAGATCAAAGTAAAAAAAAACTGTAAAACTTTAAACATTATGCATGGAAGCAAATTCCGAAAATCTACCACCATTCACCGAGGGATCGCTTCGCATGGTTCAATGGGAATTTAAGGCACTAACTGCCCTGTTTTTACAGTACTCATACATAAGTTCCTGTAGCAAACAAAAACTTAATGACGCATTTGAACGTGGATTATGTGCAAGTGACAATAACAGCCGAAACAAGCGCAACTAATCAACATGAGGCAAGTTAAATGAGCAAGAAAGCGAGGTCCCTTTCATCCTTGAATAGACGAATAATTTATTGTAAGTGTGAAAGAGGAAGGTTTAAAACGTCATGATAAATTATAAATTGTAGCTTTACGTTTCCTTTTGGGAGGCTTCTCCATGCGTAAAAGAGACTTTAGAAAAAGTTTGATGGATGAAGAGCTTAGAGAAACATATGGAGATAATCTGGAACAAGATAGGGCAGTATTAAACGAAGGGGAGACAAGGGAGGCATAGAAATGAAGAGCAATGGAACATATTGCGTAGTACTCGTATCTTAAATGAGATGCAGGAAACGATGTTTGCGTGTTTATTTCCATCTCTGTCTTCCAATATTTAATTACTCCCTCCCCTTTGAAAAGCCATATAACAAAAAACCTTAATTTTATTCGGTTTCTGGAAAATATAATTGAGTATTGAGGGTCTTACGCACAAAATGCCTCTCATCATATAATAAAAATATGTTATTGACGAAATAGCCTTTTATTCGTCAGTGTATAAAAGATTAAAGAATTAACCAAAATGAAGTAGAATTTATATAAATAATTATTATAGGAATGGTAAATAATATTAAATCAAGATTTAAAAATTCAACTAACTGACGAGATACTTGGTGGTATTCCTCGACGGCAAGAAAATAAAAACAGGAACCTATTTCACAACCAAACTAGATCCTTTTTAAAGAAAAAGAAAATACCGCACACACAAGACAAAATAACACGAATAGTTTCTCTGACTAGACTTGAAGATGACGCTTATGCGTCGAAACTAGTCACGTTCTTTCATTAAGTTATTCTTTATATTAAAACAGTATCTAGTTTCCTAGTAAAAAGTGGTCACTGTTTTTATTTTCCTACCATTAAAGACATTATAAAAATTTCATCATGTTCCTAAGTTGAATCAATTTTAAAAAATTGAAGAAATGCGCAAAATTCCCGCTGTGTTCATAGAAAATTTAAATTTAAATTTATACTGCATTTTAAAGGAGTGTTTCCAATGTAATAAATTCGAAACAAACGATCCCTGGGAAAGCGGATATTTCCAAACCAACACAGACCACCTCTTCCGAAGTAAGGAGCTGCTGTTTGCTTACATAAGGCTTCGAGGCACGATAGCATTCGTTGCGAAAGAAGAAAACCCGACGAGATTCTACCAAACGCTTTCATTCCAACACGACCCTTCACCCATGACATTTCGCGAAATCAAGGCATATATTATTAAAAATCTCAAAACCCAGGTGTGGCTAACGAGGAATTTCCACTTCGCACGTCAAATCCTCGGGCAAAAACAACTTCACCGTCATCAGGAATAACATCTTTCCGAATCTTCTTCATGCAGGTGCGCAAAAAGAACGATTCCCGCTTTTCCTACTGGATGAGAAATCGGGTAAAAACATGGGTTGGAAAAGGAGGAAAAAATTTCTTACGAAGGGACGTGTCGAGCGTTAAAAAAACAGCTTTTGAGGTGCGAAAAGACGTCCGGAGCGAAAACAGTGAAAAAGAGAATGGAACCTCTTTCTTACTCAGGACTGGGAAAACCCTAGCAACTCCTTCAATCAAAAAACGGAGAGGGACGGAGATAAATAGAACTATGAATCGAGCAATCTCTTCACAACTTTAGCCCTCAAGTGGAGAAGAAGCGGAGGGTGGAGATTCAGAGAGAAAATGCAGAGAACGAAAAGTGCTCCACGGAGGGCTCCCTCGTTTTAATTGATGAAAAGTGAATGCCTGAAAAATGCAGCACAAAACCCTTCAAAAACCTCTTCTACTTCTCTTTTTCTTTGAGTCGAACTCTACCGATCTTTCGTTATCCCGACCAAAGGAGAAAAACTTCCCCAAAGGGCTTTCAGGTGGTAAGGCGCGACGCCAGAAGAGGGAACATTATTCCGGAAGGGGATTAAGATCCATAGCGAATAATGCGAGGAGGGAGTCCTGGAAGGAGAACTTACTTTTCCACTAAAACACAAGCGAGGAAATTCGCTCCCATTCACAGGAGATTGGCATTCACTTCGCGGCGCGATTTGATCGAATTTCCTTTTAGAGGAAGATAGTGGAAAGGTGCTTCATCTGAGAGATTGCTTATTGAAAGACATTCTCGCCTTTTCCTTCATCTACATCGCTTTACTTTCGTTTCCATGCATACACGGAGATAAATTTAAATTCCGCGCTGAAGCTGAAAGTGCTTTCCTGGAAACTACATTGGGAAAGGCATTTCTTGGTAAAAGCTCCAGAATGGCTCATATTTTGCATGTTTAGGATAGAAATAACCATCTTCGACAGCGACCGAAAAATGAGGAAGGCTCATAAAGTTGAGTAAAAGCTTTAAAGTGTACTCTTTTGCTGTAGTTATTCCTGATATGTTACTCAAGAAGCTACCAGATTATGAAAGGTAGGGAGCAACTTATTAAAGTTTTAATCCATCCCAAGCCGAAAAAAGTAATAGGTTACCCATAAAAGCCATTTTATCATTCATATGGTGAATTAAAAAGGGAAAATGCTGGATGGAATTATATACATAAAAAGCTAATGCCTATCCGTCCGTCGCCCTATTTATCTCAGAAACGGCTTGTCCTAGAGATGTGAAACAAACTGCATTGTGTTTCTACGATGCTGAAACCCCCAGGAAAACTATTCTCATCTCTGTAAAGGCCCGGGTTGGAACCCAGGAGCCCATTATACGTTTCCATAAGAGATGAACGTAAATTACGTTTTCACGACTTGCAGAGGTCGTTTCCTTTACAAAATTAAATTAGAAACAATGGTCCTACGAAATTGAGACAAGTGCCAAAAGAAAGGAAAATGATCATAAAATCTTATTTTAGTCGTGAATCATTCATATAATTTCTAAATTGTGAGAACTTTGATAAAATCGACGGAAAATTCCCTTTAACGACCAAAGCAATTGCTGAACATTCATTTCATTAGTTATCTCATATAAATACACGAGGATAATCAGTTGCCTGCAGAGGTTGCTTCTTTTACAAAATTAAATTAGAAACAGTCTAATTAAATTAGAATCACTCAAGATTGCAACGATAAGAAATAAGGAAGACATACGAGAAAGCAAGCTGCTTAACGTGTGATAAACGCTGGAAGCAACATTTGTTCAATCGGTGTAAGAGGTCGAAGCAGTTACCAAAAATTTACTCGTTCTCTATCTATAATCAAATGGGTTACCCGAAGGCGTTAGAAAATTCTTTAGAAGATCTTAGGGAATAAATCTCAAAACGTATATGAGTAAATATTCCCAACGGTAATTCAGTGTAAATATCGGTAAGATGGGTCTTGCCTAAACTTCTAATGAATCGCTGGTAATTAATTTATAGGTAATCATGGATATAACATGGTACATACTACTCCATGTTATTCATTAATGAAGGTCATTAAGCAAGCCTTCCAATTATCGGCCGGCCAAGAAAGCTGATTATGTGCTGAAATGTTACTATGTTATCGATGAAATTAACATCGGATGCTTGATGGTAGAAACTATATGGCAAATAATTTCTGAGAACGACATAATAAATAAAATATCTACTTTTTTGGTATAGAATGGCGCATTAGGCAAAGTCATCGCCAAACCATGCTCGAAGAAGATAATCAGGAAATGACTCACTCGGTGTAACAAAATTAAATTGAAAAAATACAATCATGCGAGCGGACCGTATTAGATATCACTTTTAAATAGATACTTCTAAATGAAGGGTTTCTGTAGTATTAAATCGCATAGGTGATGCAAAATCAAAAAGGAAAGGATATGGCGGGAAATGAAATCAGCACGAACGGCGTGTGCCTGAAAAGCTAATACATACATCAGAGGTGTTAAAGTTGTACGCAACTGAGACTAGAACTCAGATCCCACATTCCGTTCAGATACTCAAGCTAATTGCATGTCAAAAGGAATCACTACGTTTCTCGGGAGGCTTAATAGTCATAGTGTGTGATGTCTCTCACCACCACAAAATGGAAGAGCCGGGTTCGAGCCCCTTTCACCATTGACTTTTTACTTCCGTTCATCCACGTTACAGTAAATTGATGGAATACGGATATATGTGAGTCATTGATTTACATGATGATAATTATTAGGAGTGAATCACAAATGAAGTCGAAACGTTCTCACGAGTTATGATCGACACACACACGGCAGATGTACGACTTAACTTGGGAACATCAGAGAAATTAAGTGAGATGAAATGTGGTAACAGACAGAAGAACTTTCAAAAGGACATGCCTCGCATAACGATGCTCTTATGAAATCTGTGCGCTCAAAATACCCGAAACGAATACGGAGTGAAAGAAAAAGAGGGTGATAAAAATGCAATGAAAAGAAGTATCCAAGCATTGCTAACGCAAAGTGATTAACACCATTAAAAAAAGGGGGATCAGAGCGTCCATTTCTCACGCGCTCTTCTTTTGTTTCGTTTCATTCGCGCTTCTCCTTTTTTTTCGTCGAAGCCAATTTCAGCATCACGCATCCCACTTACCCGCAAGTCTCGCAACAGGTGATGCGGCAGCGACGAGGCAAGCATACTCTTCCCAAGCCCCCGTCTTTCCCCGCACACAGGCAGCCGCCCACTCCTGCACAGGATCTCCTTTTCAGCATGGAAGGACAGCGGCCAGACCTGCGATGAACAAGGAGGGATTAAAACGTGACCCCACCGAAGGGAGTTATTCGACCTTCTCTCTTCGAGGAACGAAACGAGATAGGGAAACAAAAGGGAGGGAAAGCCCGTGGGAGACGTCAGATGCAGAGTTTTAAATAAGTTGCGACTTCTCGACTACGTGATATGAGCAATGCTTAAGTGCCTCCAAAGTTTTGGGGAGGGCTCATCCTCTAGGTAAGTAGCTTACGCGGCCAACGTTAATGCGAATTAGGTAATGGGTTTGAGGAGTTTTCCGTTTTGGGCTGGCATAACAGCATTAAGCGATACCCTCACAGGAAAAGAAAGAGAGGGGTGCTTCCGGAAACATCAGTGTGAATGTCGTTTCAGTTAACTTTCTCAAAGCGTCATAGTAACACAGCTTAGTAGATTTCCTCTGAGCTTAATATATGTTATCAATACGACGAATGAAGTCAGGCTTCAATTCATAGCAGCAACTGACAATCAAATTCATTGCAAAAACGCAAAAGAAATTACGGCAAACGTCCTAGAAATCGTAGCGAAACTGGAATACTTTTCAAAGTAAAATAAACTTAATCTCATATTTTCTATTGTTATTGTACTCATGCCTATCATTTAACCGTATTCATCAACGTAACTAATTAACTGGTTTGAAGTTGACTCTCCGGGTCTTTCAATCAGAGAGAGAGATAAATTCATTAGCTCAAGGAATCTTGCAAAAAATTTAAAAAACTATTAGTTCCAATACCGGATGGCTATTAGGTTTCTCATAATACGATTCCGTCTGCAGAAAAGTAATTTGAACAAAATCTACACTAAGTAAGTTAAACATATATCCATAATGAATGGCACAATAAGTACCAAAGCTGAACTTATTTATTTCTTCCAGCGTCAGCAAACAAGAAATGATTGAAGTATTTGGATTTTCATCCTGAGAAATAAAATAATTGATAACGGACAGAAAATCAAAGGATTGTATTCTAATGGAGTTCACATCGCGCATATTATGTTCCATAGGAGTACACCATGCTTCATCCTAAATTTACCAACCAATGACAGACTCTTTCGAGTTTACATTTTGCGGAAGTTTTTCTAAAGATGGTACCTCTGAGTAACACTACCATAATTAAAACTTTGGCCAACGACGAAACAAGGCAGGTTGAAAACAATATAAAATAACATATCATGATTTCATTACTAACAATAGGTGCCTTTCTCCCAAAATTTGATAAATATACTATTTTAAAATTTTTCCATGGAAATGATTAAAATGCTTCAGTTTAGACCTGGAAGATTCTTTTATCAAACAGACTTACATAAGCATTTTAATAATTGCCCGAGAATAATTAGATAATACACAACGTATTTCAGATGAAGAAAAGCTGAGAGAACGAACTATGAATGTACGAAATTCCATCCACCGATAAAAACCAAGATTTCTCAAGAAATCCTTGACGCCAAAATAAAGCGGGCTAAAGGATAGCATTAAAACAACGAAGAATATAGGCCACAGGCATAAAAGATTTCAAATCAGAGGAAGGCAATAATGCCTATTTTACAGCTTAGCGTAAAATTTATAGGTTAATTATGTCTTATTTACACCGAAGACACGTAAACACAGGAACCTAAAGAAATGGCTTCCTTCCTGCATAAGCAAAGTACTCGGCGTGCGTAAGGAATGTTGTGTTTTGATGTGCCTTTTTGAAGTAGCAGAAAGTATTAATTAAAAGTAATGCAATATGATTTTTTAAATGATCTTATTATTATCATTGAACTGAAGAATTATTTGGGATTGAACCTACAAATTCTATTATTCTTTCCTATTTCGTGACAGCAATTGCCTAAACTAGTGACCATAATAATACGTTACAATTCTTTTCCCCTGCAGGGTTTTGATACTAACAAATACATCCTCAGAGCTCTTTTTAGATATAATATTTTTATCAATTTATAATTATTTACAAGATATCAATGTCGTTATTATAATTCATCGAAAGCTAAAGTTATTTTAGCAATTTGCGCCCAAATCAAAATGAACTAACTACAAATTATGCACATAAAATGTATCAAGTGTGCTAAAGTCGTCCGGTAATTCCACGTAATATTAAATCATGTTTATTTGACGAATATATCTAATATCCATATCCATATATATACCTTATATCCATATCTTAGTTACGAAGCAAAATATTATTTTTCGAGTGTTTTGGGGATGATGAAGGGAGAACGCAGAGTTAATATGCTAATTAAGAATTCAGGCAATTTTCCTATAGTTAATAGGTAAAAATTCCGTAAAACTAGGGTCCCTAATGTTCTCAACAAAGGTTTATTCCAATAGAGTTCATACCAAATTCTCTCAATATCACAGCTAATTCCTATGCCGTAGCTTCGTTTTGCCTTTTCGTTTCCTCTCGCAAAAATTTTAAATTATAGTGACTTATAAAATAAACGTTGACAACGCTATATTTTTCCCAGAATTTTTTTTTCGTTCGCTTTCCTCGAGAACGGAAAATAGATCCTCTCTATAATTAGAAGATCCCTTATTTATGACGAATATATTTTTTACGCGGAAGAACTCAGTTGTCAACTCACCTTGAAAGAATCTTGGCTAAAGGAAGAGGCGCACATCATCGCATTTCGAGTTGGAAAGGTTTTTCGCTCGCAAAATAATTATTTTTGAGAGCCAACTTCATTCAACAAAATTCGTTGATTTATTATTGTTTACGTTAGATGGCACTTTAAAAAAGACGTTGTAGAGATGCGAAAACAACTTTTAAGGATTCCTGCACAACGTTAAACATCATTCAATTTTACCTCGCCAAAATATCCCATCTGCAAGAAGGTTACTTATAAAACTATGTTATCCCATTACATAAATACAATAATTGCCCTTCACCTTAGATCAAATAAACTCTTATAAACGTTAGCTCTCTCCTTTCCAGCATCATTTTTCATTGATAACGAGCTAGTAGCTAATATATACGTATATATGTAAAAGTTTTACATTCACAAAAACACAAAACTTATCGAATCTCGTGGTACAATTCAGGGAACTTACAGAATGCGCACGGAAATGTTAATTAATAATTGATGTACGTAAAATAAAATGTAGCGTAAAAGCAAAACAGTGAAAACCCATGCCGTAAATCGAGAACAATAACAAACAGTAAATAAACAATGAAGCTGGATTTATACTAATAAAGAGAACGTGTAGCCGGTAACTTCGAAGCGATGGCTCTCAAACCCAATGATAATACGGCCCATATTAGCATCTAGAAATAAATATGCGACCAGGCTCTACGATGCGGAATATAGAGATTTGTAATTCGGAACCTCAAAAACCGAAAGTTGATGATGGAAAACGACTTTTGAAGTCACAACTATTTCAAAAATACCTAAAACATTTTAATTATATACAATTAATACGACTATAATATTAAATTCGACCAAATATTATCAATGAGGGAAATCTGAACATCATTTCGGCTAAGATATCATTATGCGCCGTTTTCCAAGTTTATTCGAATAGCACAAAATGGAGAATAACACAGAGCATATCGTATTCCGCAAACACAAGCCGACGACAAGTTTCAATGTCAAGTTTTATCATTCGTCTTCACAGGTGATTTCTGATGAGAACGCTCACATGTGAAACTTATGTATGGACTAACAGTAAATCTCGAGAAAAATTCAATACAAATCGAAAACGCTTGAGAACTATTTCACTAGGACATACCTGATTATAAAGCTTCGTTTAAATTGTGGATCTGGGTGCATTAGATTAATAGTAGAGAAAACTGAAATGCAGTTTAATTTAATTTACCTTTTACACTTATCATAAATAACCCTAGAATCATTAAATATTACCTTCCATCAAATAAAGGGAAGTCATTTCAGTATTTCAGTGAAGATTCTTGGAAATTAAACGGAATGAAATTGGAAAAAGGTAACCGCGAAATACACCTCCTTATTTTGGTGTCATCAAAAGTAAAATTGTACAAAAATCACAATGTAATTCTTCCTTGAATTTTCTATAATTCATTAGGAATAAGATTCAATAAATCTATACGGAATTAGAGGGAAAGGAGCATTCCGTTATTAGAAGTATACCTTCATAAGTACTCTTAGAAGTTTGATACAGTACTATACCCGAATCACCTCCTTTTATAAAACCACCTTCACCGCTATGAAAAAACTACGAAGAAAATCGTGCCGAGAGAACTCCCCAATCCAGCGAACGAACAAAAAACATAAACACGAAAACCATTATACAGGACGCACCTCACCTCCACGTTGAGCGAACTTCTCTAGGACCTCGCATTTTTTCCTCCACTCCGCTCCGCACGGAAAAATCCACCGTCCGCCTCGGAAACTCCCACAGAATATAATGAGGGCCCGAGGTTTTTTTCTCACATCGACGTGTACTCAGCTGGAACGGACTGCACCCCGACACTTTTTTCCATGTTTTCCGAAGGCACGGGCGTTCCCAGGATACACGATACGAGAGGCCGCGGTAAACGATTCTCCAATAAGCTGGAACTGCGTGGGTGCAAATTTGACAGGTTAGGATATTCGGGGTGTCATTTTCGCGAGTTGTCGCTAACCTTGGTTCTCCCTCGGCGATGTCACTGCCCTCGAAGCACTCGTTCCCAGATGAACGAAGGGAAAGTGGGGACGATTTGTAGGAGGCACTCAAGAGGCGTGGGTACTCGTATAGGTCAAGGGTCATGTCCGAGAAAGGGAGAGTTGTGTCAGGGCGCCTGCGTGCGCGTGCTTGCGTCCTACGCACGGACTCATTTCCTTTTCCGCTCTTCTCTTTAGAGTTTCACACGCGCCGACCAAAAGGAAGGGGATGGGTAAGAATCGACTCCCACGTGCCTTTACGTTCGCATTATCGCTTATTTTTCCCCGTATAAACCTCTAGATGCAAAATAGTGCGTAGGCGTGCTATTCAAATCTTAATCCCACATTTCCTCGGGAAGAGAGTTTAGAAAGGATGAGGTCGCATTATAAAAACGGAAGGGATTGCATCCTCGATCTGCTTTTATTTCCGGGTATCTTCTCCCTAAACATTCTATGGTACATCAGTTTTTCTTCACAATTCAAGTGACCCTTCGTAGCTTAATAGCTCCAACCTCCCACATGACCGTATCTAGCGCTCATAATAGGTATTGACAACTCTCAGAAAGCAAACATTGAATACGTGCGGTGTTGCCAAGCACAATTGTACCTGCCTGTCTTTCGGGGGTTTTTGGAGAGGAGAGACCAAACTATTATAGGATTCATTTGAGTCAACTGGCAGGAGGAAAATGGATGTGATACCAAAGCCCTAAATTCGAGTTCAATTATTATGCTTGTTATTACGCACAATTGCGTTTTCATTAACTTCTACATGAATTAACTTTTTAGCTCCTATTTACTGGCCATCTACTGCAATAGTCCCCACCTCTTAGATGGATGTACGATTTAAGCAAATAGGATATCTTTACGTCACCCGAATNAATAATAACAATAATGATATCAATAAAATTAATATGTTAAATCTTGACTTCGTGGAATGCTGTTATAACAATCTTAAATAAAAACACTTGGTAACTTCCACACACACACACACACACATATATATTTTTTATACCTTCTAACCAGTTTATTTATGGTGTCATCCAATAATAATGATTTGTGAGATGAATTGATGTTGGACCGTGCATTTTTCTAGCGGAGTTCTCACGTCACGCATCACTAAAAAAAACACAAACACCGTTGGTTTCGTCTGATTTCGAGCCCGGGACCTGAGAGTTGGCAGGCAAGCACTATTAGCATCCCGCCATACATCCCAGCAAAAACTGCCACGATATATAACTTTGATAACTGAATTCATTATTAAAACATACATTATCAAATTCTTGATGAATTCACGAAGCAGCAGACCATGCTAGGCCGAGCGTCATTCATATTGAGTGACACGTGGTCAGCACGCATACACTCCCACGCCGCCGTATCGACCCATCCAGACCACAATGGATCTGCTAACAATTAATTCATATGGCACATCAAATTTTTATCGATGCTACGTAAACTTTATGAACTCCGTCTGGAATCGAACGCGGAACCGCTTTCACCAAGTCGGAGATTCTCATACGCTGGCCATTAGGGGCAATATACAATCATATCTCAGCAAACGAGTAATCCGAAGAGATTCCCGATTGACAAAGGCTATTTTCGCTGTTTTTCTGACTCGACCGATGAATACGGATTGAACGAACAGGCTTTTTGACGAATTGATCGAAAGAAATTTTAGAAATTACATTACATTATTTATTTTTCGCCGCTCATTCACCCATAAAATTAAGTATAATTGTTATTTAACATTATTTATGTGCATTAGATTTGACAGCCTATAAGAAGTCGGCAAACTAAGATTTCGGCTAAGGATTGTGATGCCGGAACAAATTGTCTACATTACATTTCATTATTTATATATTCGCAGCCATTGAAACAGTCCTTTTAGAGCGGAAATTAATTAATTCTTACGACCGACCTACGCACAATTCTTCCACTGAAATCCGATTATCTGAAAACTGCGACAAATTATTATGACGAATTAGGATGACATAAAATTATATTATCTAGAAAATAAATCAATCATTCTCCATGCAAAACTATCCCGAATGGATTAGAATATCAAACACCTTAATAAAAACCCAGGCTGCAAAGGCTGCTTTACAGTTCGCGGATCCTCGGGAGCTCTTTCAATTTTCACTGTTTTGAAAATTTTGTGACGACACGGACGGAGGGAAAGTGTATCAAGGAGCAAGGATGTGCTCCACATCGATCCCAATCCATTAAAAGTTATTTCTGTTCTCCGTTTTTCAAATCCTTTCCCTTATACGCTCCTACGCTTGTGAATATGAACGACTCTCTTTACTGAGATAAACAGCTGATGCAAAAATATCTGAACACGGGACTGACAGAAAACTGTATCAAAACATTCGCAAGATACTAATATCCGAAATAAGTAAAATAATGAGTCGCAAAATATCCGAGAAGTGCTGGTTAGAGGTTGGCGGTCGCGAGCGGACGCATGGATTTTTGCTTTATTCCCCTTTTTGCTCTTTACAGTTTCTTGTTTTGAATTTAATTCGTATTATTGTGCATGATATTATTATCCTAAACGCACCGGAATGTTGCGTCATTGAGCGGCGGTCGCTTGAACTATAACGTCTTCCGTTGACATAGAGATGGCAGACCATACAGTTTCTCATGTTTAAGGAAAACCCGAACCTAAACTAAACAAACTTTACATCGAAGGAATACCTTGCCCCAAACCGACCTACCAACCCAACCCAACGTAGCTAATTACGAGTTTCGTCTTGGGTTTCTATCCTCTGTAGGTTACAGATAGACGAAAATAAACCCATAGCATGTCGACAGTCTCTTGCTTTACAAGTTCCTTTTTGCAATTATTTACCTCAAGTACACACTGAAGAAAATAATATACGTTATATTACAGCGTTAAGATTCGATTTCATTAAATTTATTACAGAGGATTTTATACATGGAAATGTTCTACAGATCTCCCTATGTTTCACTACGTACACCTATAATTAAATAAATAATATTGGTTCCTTCTTTAGAAAGGATACTGACTCCTAGTATTGATGATGCTATCCGGTCTTTTACATTCAAGAGAACCTCTAGCGATAAAATTGTAGGAACGTGAAGATTTTCATATAAGATGATATCAAAGAACGTAGGTATGTATTTTATGTTGAAATAAAAAATATTTTGAGATTTACGGTGAAAACATAACTTTAAACTAAACAGAAAGAACTAAAATGAATGAAACTAGGCAACAAAAAGTTTACAAAATTGCTACATTCTCTAATTCCATTTTCTAAAAAAGTTTAAATTCTAGAATTCATAGAAATATGCAGAGCCAGAACGAACCATCGTATGATCATTCGAGGAAATCGGGCCAATTATAAATTTTAATAGGGCGGAACTTGTCTTTAACTAGATAATTACGGGAAGCGGATGAATAGAATAAAAGTTAGTTCACGAACGTAGATAGCCGTTAAAAAGTTAAACTTCAATCTTCGTCCATAAATTAAGAGCTGTATTAACAGATTCATGTCGAACATTTTTTCAACTATCAAAGTTCACATCCATCAATCATGTGACTGAGGAATAAAATTTTTGGTGGCGTAGATCGATGGTCCCCGATCCATGGAATAATTCTTAGAAGCAAAAGCATCGGCAGTAAAGGTTAAGAGCTGTGCAGTTTCACCATTTGCAAGCGATCGATCCTTCGCAAGTAGATAACATCTGCATACACCATTGCAGTGTAGTTATAACCATGGAAAATGTGTGCCGTTCCACCAGAGCTGCCCTTGGCGTCGTTCTTTTTACAGTCTCCAAAAGGAAACGACTTTACTCCCTCCATATTTTCCCTACATTTTCCTTGATTTTAGTGCCTTTCTTCCTCTTTCCCGACCTTTATAAACTCCTATATAATCAGAGCGGCCGAAATCGTCCACGAAAATAGCAAAGCGCTCTTAAAAATCGATTCATGACGCAACGTCGACAAACGTCGACGCTCGAGGCGCGCAACGAGGGAAATTTCGACGTTCCTTTTTTCACTTCTCTCCCATAGGTCGTTAAGAGAGTGGGCTAATTACCCTATCCTTATATAGCGTGAACTGCATAATCAAAGCGAGCAAGAGAGAGAGAGAGGTCTTCGAAGCGTCCCTTAATCGAGATAACTACCTTACCCCATTCCTCCCCAGTAGAAAGTAAACACATGGAAGGCGAGCACTTGCCTAAAACTTGGCGTCGCTTTTTTCCTCCTCTATTCGACCTTCTGCAATTTTTGAAAAGAGGCGAAGAAATCTCTCTTCTAAGGGCCAGCTTTTTCTCTTCGGAGAGATAACCTACGATCCTTGCGTTTCTTCATCAATCATCGCAGCAACAAACAAGGGGACGGACCCAAAGAAGCCCGTCTGACGTCCAGGATAAGTTGTGATGTTCATTAGTTAGAGCGGTTTAAAGTTTTAATGCGTCTTTAATCTCCGCCTCCGTATCCTCCTCATCGGTTCGCGGGGAAGTACACCCACGAAGAAAGGGAAAGACTCGAAAAAAGGGAGTGAGTAGAAATGCTATCTCTATATTGAATAATATTTAATTCAAGTTTCAAGTCTCACTAATTTGGGAACTTGGGAATTATATAATTTCGTTAATAAATAATAAAATGATAATTATATGAA
>KZ308327.1:527381-628095 GCA_000376725.2 Ladona fulva | reverse complement strand
TATACATATAATATTTCCACAAACAAATCAGAACTCGAAGTTACAAAGTGCGAAACTGAAATTAAATATGTAAACTATTTAGCAGAAAATATCATTTTTTTAGAATTATTATAAAATATCACCTGATACTAAACAACAAAACAGCTCAGCATTAACTCAATTTCATACGCATGTAAGATTTTTGAAGTTCATAAACGGATTACTTTCTGTAAAATTAACTATTGTCGTACGTTCCTTTCATCAAAAGACACTCTTCGTATACTTTTTACTATAAAAGAAATATATTAAATTGCTAGGTTTTCATATTTGGCTTTCTATGATAAGCTATGTTAGAACAATTTGAGAGATTCGTAGACCTATTCCAAAGATTTTAGAAAAAAAGATTTGGGAAAGATGGTGGAATACAGGGAAAATAGAGATTAGGAGAATGTAGAATTTCTTGAACAGGGTTAGGAGAGCACAAAAAGAATGATACTAATAATGTCTTCCCAATTCGTAGTAATCACGGTATCTATATATCCTTGGCGAAACGTTTTGATACACAGAATTGGGTTAGCGTAACTTTCGGAATAACATTCTAACATTCTACACATCAGTGTAAATCCTCCGAAAACAGAAAATGAACTTAATTTGAAAACGTGGAGAAAAGTAAAGGAGTACAATCAAATTTTAACGTTAAATATTCTAAATTTCAGAAATTCAAAGACAAGTCCCTCTCTTGCTTGATAGAAAATACATATTATAATTACATTTGGTACATTACCCTGAAATGCAAAATATTTGAAAATTACATAAATTTAAGAGTAAAGGAAAGGGTTGTTACAACGTTTTTAATGAAAAAGATGCAGTAATTTGACGATACATATCTATTAAAGACCCATCTATTAAGATCCATCGAAAAATGCACGATATTTTATAGTAAAATTAAGAAGTGACCGAGACTTCACCTAAGTACTGAGAATACAGAACTACATTTTTAAGTGTCATCTTCAGCATATGAGCTTCTTTTTAAAATTTCAGCGAAAAAGAATGCGAATTTTTTTTAAAGACACATTAGACATTGTTTTCTTGGAAATTTTTCTTGCATTTTGAAAAAATACTTTTTAAGGGAATTTAGTTTCTTCGTACTGATTGCCGAATTTCTTCTGCTACTTTGTAAATTCGTTAAAATAAGCTTTGAACACCTTTTCTTGGTTCTGGAATAAGCGATGGCACGAAATCCATATGATTAGCTGATTTCTAAAGCAAGATAATAAAAAAATCTACGGGAAAGAAATAAAAAATGTCAATAAACTGTAACTTGTCGTTTTTTGTATTTTCAAGATTAACCTACATCAAATTATCACCTATAGAATATGGGATGCTACTAAACTTAATCTATAAAATATGTGATGCAGCTAAATTCCCCCAATCAAATCATTTAAGCAATAAAATTCGTTTGTGAAATTAGCCAGATGACCAAAGTTATTTTGTAAATAAAAGCAATGTTTACCTCTAACAGTCAAGCGAAAGCTCCGCATCCTCTCTGCAGAGCCTGCAACAATGGAAATGGAAATTGAGAGGTAACATCTGGCTCTTAGCAAATGGGATCGAGTCATTACGTTCGGCGTGCACAGGGCTCACATTTTCCAGCTAACCCCCCCACCCTTTTCCAAGACATGCAAGCGTTCACGTGCATAATTATGAACGAAAAAATTACGAATTTTTTCTCTTGGTAGGATCGCCTTCGATTCTCTATTATAATGAGCCAGTCGTCAAGAAGAGAGAATTTTCACACACTGATACATTCCTTACAAAGGAAGATGATGTTTCTTTTTCTAAGGTTTTTGGTTGCGACACGGAAACTTTAATAAGTATCTATCGACGATATGGATGAAGGAATAAATTAGTTTAATACGTTTCACACGAAAACTCTCCCTCCGAATTTGGGTACAATTTTAGAAAAACCTTGAGGAACCGGAAGCCTAAAACCATTAGTCCTATCGCAAAGATTTCATTCCGATGAATTACAAATCTCTACAGTTTTGGCTACAGAATCGTGCAACGCATAGGCGAATCTGGGGGATGCGTTTCAGAATTTTAAACGCGACCCTTCCACAAAAATCACTTAGTCTAGTGCTGTAAACATACCACAATATCCACCGACCATCCTATGGTGCAAAAAAATTTAGTTCACCGAGGAATAATGAATTATTTGATTCCATACTCCCTCGATAAATTCCTTTGGAGGAAACCTTTTCCATTATTCTTTTGCCTTATGAAATAACGCATTAAATAATAGAAAAAGCAATCCCGAGAAAAAGATACTGACAGAAGATGTCAGATGACTGACGGTAAAGAACAATCAATCAAGAGGAAGTTGATGTAAATCAAGGAATGACTTCCCTCCTTATATTCTCCCACCAATGGTACTCGTGTGGCAGTAAGTGGGACTCGAGCAGGCTGATTTAGATTCTGTGTATATCTTTTCCTTCGACCATTTCTAACAATTTCAATTCACAAAAATATTTAACCAGATTCACGCAAAAACTACGTGAACGGTAGCCAATAAAAATACTTAGCACTATAACAGCGAGTCAACAGAAAAAAATTTTGATTTTACGGCGTCTTGGTAGAAACTCCTTTGCCTTCGCGATAGTTTCAAAACGGTAAACCCTAGCTGAAGTGCCCGTTGATTCTCAACAGGGAGAATAAAAGTGGGATTAAATAAAATAACCTTATTTGATTAGAAGAGGATCTAAGTTCTCTTAACTTGCTTCTATGGACCAGGTTATCGAAAACGAACATTTTCAATACCTTCAAATTTATCATATTTTGAAGCCGAACTCTGTTATAGAGAGTAAGAGTATAAATGTTTACATAATTCCCTTTTTTAAACTTGATTTCAGTTTGTACGATGATTTTTTTCTAAATATAGTTTTGAGCAGAACTAGAGGCTGCGAACTTTTGGAATGGACTTGACATGCACTTCTTACGAGAGGAAAATTTTGGCACCACCCAATAAAATGTTGAAATAATGCAGCTTTACCATTGACATTAACAGCCTTTACGCTATTAAAATACGCAGCACACGCTTCTGCATGCATTAAAATTTTAAAATGTAAATCATGATTATCTAATCACCCGTATCTACTAGTTTCCTATGGTCTTCCACCGTATATTCAAATGTTTCAAGAACAGTTGTTTTAGATTTCTTTAAGAAGCTTAAAGTTAACCTGATATATCTAAAATAATTCTGGAATTATTAATCAAAATGGAGAACTGTCACTATATAATAATAGAATAAATACTTAAGTTTATTTATGATAATACTAATTTCTGAAAGTAATCCTGCAAACGAATTTTGGCTTTAGGAAAAGCTTTTTGGCAGTATCGTGTTTTATTTACGATTGATGGATGCTACGGAAGTTGAATTTCGTGAAACTAGGGTGATATTGAAACGAATTGCCTTCGTTGGCCAAGGTATTTCATGGATACATAACCTTCCTTAGAAATGAATGGAAAACTTTGATTTCTTTACCACCCACACCGGAATAAGCTCTAGCTGAAATACCAATCTCAGTCGTAGTTTATCAGCATCGCATGCTCCACTTACATTAACTTCACGCGACGCGTTCTAACGAACTCAGCAAACAAATACTAAGCAAAAAGTGGAAATACGCCTGTTTTTCAATTTTGAAAATAACCGCCGAGAGCGATGCTATCTCTTTTTCCACCTGCACACACAGTGAGCGTACCGTGACCGCATAGAGTACTTCGTTGACGGTACTCACTCATAATGCCGGGTTGACCTAAATCCTTGGATGTCGGGACGTTTGATTCCCTGCTGCATCACGTCCTCCGATTTTCTGGCAGCTGTTCTGAAATCTGAGCCGTAAAGGGTGACAAAGAATCGAATAGGGTGATATGGTTGCCTTTGGATGGGACAAAATGTAACTCTACCCGTGAGCTCTATGGCTTTTGGAAATTTCACAACCCCTTTCTCCGAAAAAAATACCCATTCAGTTTCCTATCCAGCTGTCCTTCAAAAGTAATACTTTTTATGAATAATCAATTTTTATCGCGGATCTCCAATAATAGCTTTCGTTTGCTCACACTTAGCATGCTAGGAACGAGATTTTCGCGCTGGGAATGGGAAAAGTCGTATCCAAATATGCAATCCAGAGTAAAATTTAAATAGATTATTTAATGAGCTCCAGATGATATATCAATAATTTCTCAATTTATACTTCCTTAAAACACCGATTTTAAATTAAATTTCAATTCTATTTGATTCGTAATAACTTTGGTTATCCAATTCCTAAAATTACTCCATGTTTGAACGTTCGAGATGAACTTCAAGGAAAATTATAATGAAGAACTCAAAATTTAACCACATTGATTTTTCATATTGTAATTATTTTATGTTAAAAATGTCCACTAAAACTCCCCTAATTACTTAATTCGATATTGCAATAGTATAATATCTTTTATAATATTTTTTATTTAATATCTTCTATAATATATTATTTTGATTTTCAGTAGTAATTCATAAATTCGAAAATAATACTAAGGTCTACTCCAAAAATGTCCAGAGCATATCTTATATTATATACGGTGGAATTGGACTGAAAACTACTAATAAAATTATATTCGAAGTGAATTGCGCAGTTGATATATCCTCCTCGCAAAATTAAATCCACGCGAATATCCCCACACTATTTGCAGTGAGATGAAGTTGGACTTGAGCTTCTACGATGTTAAACTCGGTGGATAGTCGGATTTGTGGTGTGAAAGACGGCAGTAAGAATTTAAGGAATATTCAAAAGAGGAGTTAAGGGGAACTGAACACTAAAAGAGAAATTTTAGAGGCGAGAAAAGAAGATGGCAAACCTCGTGGCAGGTGCGGCGCAGTCTCTGGTTTTATGTCTTCGCAGTCGTGACTTTATGATATGCAAAGAAGGTAAAGAACTGAGAAAAATGTATCTTTCTTCAGAATTTAGTCTCGAATTATATTGCAACGATTTCTCATGTGTAATGCATTAAAGGACTCTCTTCCGTCAAAGCGTGGGATTTATATCACACTTTTAGGAGGGTTAAACCCAAATTTTATTCGGATCTAATCCTCCTGATTCGGGTCTCGGATATTATGATAAAAGCCATGAGAACCTCTACCACACGAATAAAATCGAAGTTAGGGAGACTTTCCGAAAAAATTGGCTGACTAAAACAATAGAAGATATTAATTTATATTCCTGTGAGGTAAGGAAAGCAAATTAGACACCAAAATAATGAGTTTAAACATTTTGGATTTCTAATTTTTTTTCTTATTCTAAATCTCTTTCAAAGTTTTTATGCTAGAGCAATGGAATTGGAGTTTGGAAATACATTTGAGAATAGTAATATGCTAAGTATCGCAGACATTACACGTTCTCATATACCAAAATAGTTAATATATGTTATAAAATGATGATCGTGAGGAAGGCAATTTTAATCATATCCTTGTTTCGATAAACCTATGAATGCAATTGAAAACATTTCTGAAACCAATTATCAAAAGAGAAATAAATTGTATAGTTGATTATTAATAATACTCTAGCGAGAAATACTTTTTTATCTGTAATTATTTACTACCCATGCCACACGCTGAAAGATGACTAGGAGGGTCCATACGCATGCACTCTCGATAACAAACGTATAAAGATGTAGCTATCATTTTAACCGCTACATTGGACCGAAACGTAACATAGATGAAAGTAATCAACACCATATCTAATCATAGGCATCCGAGGCCATGTGTAATGAGCAATACTTACCTCATTTGATAATTCTAAAAATTTATAAAGGGATTTGTTTGTTTTCCTTGTTTATGTATAAAAGCTTCGAACAAGACTTATCTATTCATCCACTAGGAAAAAGTATGACTACTTTACTAAAGGGTGGTTTTAATTGAATCTTCAGCAATAAATAATTAAATTTATAATAACTGCTTTAGCTACAAGTTTTAGAGTAAGTCTTTAATTAAATGAACTTCAATTGATAAAATACACAGTCATACAAGGGCGCAATTGACATAATATAAAAACCTTAATATGGCTCGTTGCCTTGAAATTCCTCGAAGGATAAATAAGATCGCAAACTATATTTTATTGCATTAAGTAGTCGTAATCTACACGAAAAAGTTGAAATAAGTGCAATATTAGATTACAGCGTTTTTGTAAGGAAATGTCATTTTTAACGAATTCACCTTCAAATTAGCACTGTGAAAGTTAAATTAAGGTTGCCGGAATAAACGACTTGCGCGGTAAAGTAACGCAACAATTGTCAAAGAAAGCAGCATGATGGAATAAAATGAAACTTTCTACCATTGGGAATGCCAGGGAAAATAAACATGGAATAAATACTCCGTGACTTGATACTCACGCAATCGTCAAACCAATGCATGAAAATGGAACGAAAATTCTTTGTTTAAGGACTGCCATCGTTAGGAAACTACGTGTTAACGAGATAGGACCTCAGAAATGGAATTCATTTCTTGAACAGAACGAAATAGATTACAAACCTGGATACGCATTCGCTGCAAAACAAGGTATTCCCTACACGAAATTCACCTCTCGAAAGAGGTATTTTACCACTGGAGTTAGAACAAAGGAAATCCTTCCAAACAAATGAGAAATGAGAAAAGGGTTCGAATTTTATCAAAAATAACATTCCATCTTCATCGTGACCATCGAGTCGACATTGGCTACATTAAGGGAACTTCTTGAAGGATCACGTTCGGGCCAGGAGCAGGTAAAGAAGGGGGACAGAAAGATGGATGAAGGCTTTGGAAGATGACATCTTTTTCCCTCGGAATTCTTCGTTTCTCCTTATATTTCATCCTCTCGACTTCCATCGCTCGCAATTCCATCTCTCCCGCTTCACTGTGAGCGAAGCCTTTTTGTAAAACAAGGAAGGTAAGAAAAAGAGAGAGAGGATGGGAGCAGTTCGCTGGTGAAATTATCTTACCTGTGAAATATGCCTACGTACGAACGTCTGCTCGTCGCGAAAATATTGAAAGATTTTTGTCGCCGCAAAATTCGGAGCCCTATCTCGAGCAGGCAGCCTTTGCAAGGTCATTATCCGGAGACGAAACCTCATTAAAAGTCGTTCTTTATCGCTAGGAACGGTGTGGCAGGCATGCGAGCCCTTCGGAGGGAACGAGGGTTCACATTCTCAGTTGTCTGTTGCCTAGCTTTAGGAAAGCTTAATAAAATAGGGCTCCGCAGAAGCCTTGTCCCGCTTGATAAAATCGGATCGTTTTCGGGCGCCAATCAAGAAAGAATTCGTAAAGATAAATTGGAGTTACTTTTCCGTTGCCAAAAGACTTAATTTCGTGAGAACGTATCACCCACTAAACTCACGATCAACAAGAAATGAGTATAGCATAAAATGAGAAATAGCTTGTTCAGAGATAAGCGGTAGTGTATCTCTGATGGAGATTGACTTTAAGACTGAAAATGAAATTAAGGTGGCACAATTCTTTCGGAAATAACGGAAATAAAACCTAGTAGTGAAACCTAAAACCTGTGTAGTGAAACCTAGGTCGCATAAGTCTTTCTATTGCACAAATATCTAGTTTAATTTCCGTTATGGAGGTATTCCACAAGGTAACGCCTGAAACAGTTTCATTGATTAAAAATTCTTTCGGATGAGAAAAGAGGCAATAAGAAGGGAATCAACGAATTATTCGACTGTATCTTCAAAGTTGATCAGTCCAGGTTGTTTTAGAGGTATTGCATACACACTTTATCGATAAAAGAATGCCATTTAAGACCGGGGATGCAAAGAAGCAGGAAATTATGATCACTGAGGCATCTTCACAAAAATCAATAACACAGACACCCACAAAGTTAAAGTAAGCGATGATTACCTAAATAAAGTAAGAGATTACTTCAATCTTTAAAAATAAAAAAAAGTATTGATTAACTTTTTTAGAATTTAATGTTTATTTCTATGCCATTTTCAAAGAATTATACAGAATACATAATAAATAAACAGTTTTCTCAATCGAAAGCGTGACAAACTCTAAGTCGCACCTCTACTGGCAGTAAACACTGAAGGAAGCAAGACGGAAGTAGGGAAGCCTATTTATTTTGATTTATCGCTCAGAGGCTGTGCAGCATATTCTCCTCTCGCCTCATTTAGCGCCACAATGAGGTCTAGGGCACGCTTTCCGAATTTCAAAATCGCAATTTCCTGGAATATAAATACCACCAAGCCGTTCCCGGTATGGGATATGAGAGCGATGCATGGTCCCTCAATGGCGCACGCCGTTGGTAATGCATCAAAAGACATCGCTGCCGCATAGATGTGCGCGCGATCACTACCATCTCCAAAATGTCGTCACTTCTTCGAAACACAGCAGCGGTATACTGCGGATGAAGCAATTTGAAGGGCGAGATTTGTTGTAAAGCAGTGCATGGCACTTGTTACCATTAGAAAGAAACCCAAAAGATGGAATACAACCTCATGTACGTCATCTCCAGGCGTCGAAGTGTTGAAAGGATCTTTATAATTTGGAAATAGAGAGAAAAACTAAGCGGAAGTCTGCGCTGCAACAAAAAATAATCGCACGTTATATTTTCCAAATGAGAAAAGGTCTTTCCATCTTTATCGCAATTTTCTCGTCGGAGGCGCGAAGCAATTTTTTCCTTCCCGATTAACAGTAAACTTCAAAGCGTTAGAAAACGGCAAAGCGTTTGCCTCCATCTCTCCTGTTTGTTAATTAAATGGACCTGTGTGCGCACGAAAGCCTTCAATTGAACCAAGTTAAAATAAAGAGACGAGTAAGCTCACGCCTAGAGCAAATGATGCTACCCCTTTATCTTCCCTTATTCCTGCACGTCGCCTGCTACTCACAATCAGAACGTGAACACTTAAGAGAGGTCTCCTTGTCAGACGAAAAGTAACAGCATGCAGACCTAGAGAATTGCTTTGCGCGGTTGAGCGAGAAAATACTGCATTCGAAATACGAAACTCGTTTCGCTTTCACAGCCATTAAAAATAAGGAAGAAATTGGGTTAAAAACGCTCAAGTGATGAAAGATCGCTTTCGGCTAGGATGAAACGCGGTATGAAAAGCGCTGGGCGCAATATTTGTGATAATCTCTTAGAGGTATTGCGCTTTGAATTTCCACCATTACAAAGTAAGCTCTGAATTATGCTCAGAAAGGGCATAGTTCCATATTCAGTTTTAACTGAAAAAATCTATGCTATATTCTGATAAAATTTACATTAGGTTATAAATTTTGTTATTTTTAATATCCTTTATGTAATCTATCTCTCTCATCCCTTCACTCTCTCCTTAAACTTTCGCAGGTTTTTCACACCCCGTTCTCTTTGTGGGTGTTTTCCTGCAGAGGAAACATTATTTCTGTGATAAAAAAATCAGTTTTTGTCTCCACAAAACCATTCTGTCATTCCTTCATTTCGATCTCCACTGAGCTTCTTAAAATATGTATATATATTGTAGTTTACAATCCTAAAATGTTATATAATAGTGTTTGTACATTATTTTGACAAGGGTTAAATGGAAGATGGAACTCTCTAATACCAATTTCGCTAAATAAAAGACGTTGGTTTTGCATTGTATAATAATTTTCTGGTTTCTTCGCAAATTTTGACAACTTCTTTTAGTGAAATGTGGTTTTCTTTCTTTATTACATTTGAATTCTCATCAATTTCTCTCAAGAGGTTCAAAGGTTCAAATTATTTTTTTAAACGACTAGTCTGTTATAAAGGATTAGCTTCTATTTGATTGACTTCTCTCACGGTATCTGATTGGCCTACGAAACAGAGAAGAAAAATTCAGGAACATTTAAGAGATTTTCCAAATACTAATCTTATTTCTAACATCTACAAACAACTTGTAACAAACGATTAAATCAAAAGATTGTAAAATAAAAAATGATTCATCGAAAGCCCCGAAGTATACAAGGGTAGCTAACTTAGGTTATTATTTGCTACGGATATCAATTTCATCCATATGGAAAGGTAATCGAGGGAAAAATCATTCTTTAAAATATTTATCACCAACATATCCTTTTAAACCAAGTGACGATTGATGTATTAAGAATTCATGCTCTACACACATTCACGGATTGGATCAATTTCGAAATAATAAATCCATCGAGTTAAATGTCACCATCAATCGAAACGTTTGTATTCTTCATTTATAAATTAACCCAATTGCCATGAACATTTGACAAAGTAATCAAACATCACCGAAAAGGCATTTTTCCTGGGTTTAAAAAACATCTGACCCATACATTAAGAAAATATATCAAACTGTGCTCAAAAAGGAATTTTTAAAGTATCAATTAAAATAATAAATTAGAAAAGTCACATGTGTAGAGGATGCTTTCATAATTAACATACAGTTACGAGACTTTGATAAATATCAAACAAAGAAGCTGACAGCGACTGAAATAATCAAATTCAATGACTTGTTTCGTTTCGGCTTGCAAGGCAAACAAAAAATAACTGAGCTATTCATAGTGATTAAAGAAGGCAAATTGGAGGCAATAATCTTTACTCTGAGAGAAATACAAACTAATAAAAGCTTAGACCGAAGGAAAAGGTTCGTAAAAAACTGAATGAGTATCCTTTTGCAACGCAGAGAAGTATGGAAGATAACATCGATAGAGACAAAAAGATCAGAAGCAATCGAGAAGCAGTCCTATACAAATATGATAAAGGCATAATAGGCATACCGTGGAACTAATGAAGAACTCGGGCTCCCGGATAGCCAAGGGGGCGACGCGTTCGACTTCGGTGAAAGCGGTCCCGGGTTCGATTCCCGGTGGGGGTCTACGTGCGAAATGACCTTAGTTGTCGAAGCACTTTTAACAATACTACTACTAGGGAGAACTCCTTGGAAATGTGAATGGGGAGATATTCTCTGCAAATATTTGGTCAAAAGAAAATTTAATTGGGCTGATAAATAAAGTCAATAAACTCCTGAAGCATTGGTGAGAAAGGAAGACGAGGCCATTGAGACGCTGAATTACGAACGGTAGGTGATAGTAAATGTTAAAGGTTGGAATTATGCGGAAATGAAGAGATTTAGGGCGAGGGGGTCAAAGTTGTTTTTTTTGTTGGGACAAATAAACCACGTATTCTTCACAATCCTCGTATTAATTACCCTCATTGATGGATTGGCAGACAAAAAGTTCCGAATTTAATTCTTTCTATTGAGTCATTTACTAAGAAGTGCGTCTCATAGTAATAACAGCCCAAAGAGGGACTCCTAATCGTTTCAAGTAATTTAATTCAATTCATTATTCAAGTGAATCTATTTATTAAGCGACATGAGTGATAGTACACATTAATCGTCAACAGTAAGGAAGCTGAAGGATGAAGCAAGGTTCCTAGAAGCATTTCTTTCTTCAACGCACTCAGTAACAATGCTCTTCAATGTTTTGAACGCAACAAGTTCCTCCGCTTACAGAGCGCGTAATAAAAATAAATTTGACCCCTGTTGGGCGACCAACAACGAGAGAAAATGTCCACCGTTCGCAAGCATAAATAAGACAAGAAAAATAAAGACGTTCTCTTGGCCATTTCTCCCACACCGAGCACATGGGAAGAGAGTACATAGGGTGGGGGCCACAGAAAGAAGAACTGGCGGAAGGTGATCCCCTATCCGCAGGCTAGGCAAATTCATATTTTAGAACCGCTTGGATGCGCGACATCTTAACGTGGAGGCCGGAAACAAGGGTCGACGTCATGATTTTCCTTCTCTGAGGCGTAAGAAAAGATTGAAGGAAGTGAGAATGTATAAGGGGAAATGAAAAAGACGTCGAAAAAGTGGCATAACGCAATGCGGAAATAAAAGGAAGCGTAGATCGCCGTCGGCGGTTATCTGAGAACCCGGAAGCTCAAAGCTCAGGGATATAAGGAGATCCAGTGCATCGATGCGAGAATGGAGTGCCTAGAAAGCAATACTGAGATTACCAGAGGAACTAATCGTCGACGAAAAAGAGACCGAGGGAAAGTTTTTTAGTTTTTCTATTGCCTTTTGGTGCAGCATTATTCACTAGTAGTAGCGTTTGGCTTCGCGGAAAAGGCTTTGAAAGGGTAAGTGGAACATCTTTTATGCGGAGTAAATGGATATTAGATCGCGGATTGCAGGAAAAGGAACCCTAGGAAGGTCTCTACCTGTCGGGAAGGACAAGCCTACGTCAAAAATATTGGGAAGAAACGAATGGAAGATATGGGACCATAGCAGGTGACTTCCATTCGTTCTACTATATTCACTCTATACGCACAATCAAGCAGATATAAAATAGTTGAGCTGATTGTGAGATGTAAAACTTGAGGAATGATGTATGTGTCCACGGGTTTGTTTCAAAGATGGTTAAATTGTTTACTTTCCAGGATGACGGAAAGATGTTTAACTTAGCATGAAAAGGGGTACGCCTTAAAACCCAAGGATTAACAAAAGTGAAAAATAGAGGCATATCTGAGTAACAAACCCAGGTATCTTCCAAAGTGAGAGAGACGCAGCATGGTTCAGTGGTTAGAATACTTGCCAGGAAAGTGAAAGACCTGGGTTTAAGTCTCAGTCATTCCGCTGTTATTCAATTCTATTTATCCTTCGGCTTTAACTTTCTATTATTTGCAATCTCAGTTTAGTTTCTCTTTTTGATTTTGCTCATTAGTGCATGCAAGTGAAACTTCGGCTGACAAAGATTATTCGTTACATTCGAGTCTTTATTGTTGGTCAAAATACCACTGCTCGGAATTTGCCAACAGCTAACACAAAAAACACTTCCAAAAGGTACCGCGTTCTTTACTGATAAGCAAGAATGGGTTGCTTTTACTTTAGGCCATTTATGAATTTTCCATGCGCACGTATATGTGAAACATTCATTGGCCGTATCTTTATAGGTTAGTTGAGTCCGAAAAACAGGGGAAAAATTTTCGTGAGGCCAAAACATTCATTACCAGGGTCACTCTCTGGCCGAGTGACAGGTGATTTTATTAAAGAGAGCATGGTATAGCATGATTATGTTCTTTCTACGGCCATTCATCCAGCTTATCGGCATTCTAAATTGAAAAAAAACCTCTACCTAATCTTTGGTTAATGAGTTTTCCTTCTTGAAGTATTAGGGCTTTCCGTCTCTAAGATATACATACTCCAAGATTAGATTTGCCCCCTTCCCTATAAAAAAAGGTGAAAAAACTTGCCGAGTAAAAGTCTCAAGCCTAAAGCGCCACCCATTGTCCATGTATCACTACATTTTGCGGTGACTATTTTCGATGAAGAAAATTAGAAATGGGAGAATAGGGAGAAAACGGACAACTTATCTAAGCTTTATAGAAACATATTTGTTTCCAATCCGTGATGAGTCCATGAGAAAACTCTATGATAAAAGTCCCAAAGTTTTCAGAAAACAAAAAGAAAGTCTAAACGAAGTCAACGTGATCACAAAAGATCAGAAAAGCAATCTAGATAATGCAGGATTAGCAGAGAAAACTGCAGTCTATCCTCGTCCACAGCTATTTAGTTAGGTATCTCACTACTGGATAAAACAAATTAACACGGAGCGTAATGAGTTAATACTCACAAGAGCTCTTTCAAAATTGAATACTAAATAGAAATATATCACACCGGTACCCGAAAGAATATCCGAAACGTTTTGCGAGTGAAGTGAAAAGAGGGGACCTGATAGCTGTCAAAACCTACCGCCTACTGGCGCAAATAATATTTATTCCTTCCGCTGAATTTTCCAATCGGCAAAATTTCTCCATACCTTTTAAAATTGATACAAATTGGAAAATTCAGAGTTTCTTTGATATTAAATTTGTCTCGGGCCGATATTTACTCATATGTAAGATCGGCACCTAACATTGATAAAATAAAAATTTCATAATCAAATAATTTACCAACTTTAAAGGTGGATTCAGTTTATAAAAAAACAACAGTCTTCCCTATGAGCTCTACTATGTAGGGTCATTATTTCTAGAATTCAATACACGATGAGTTTTTCTTATAAAATTTCATTACGAAGTTAATTGAGAAAAAGCTTTCATTCCTCGAGATTTATTTCCTCGCTCCGTCGCCATACTCTGTGAACAGCAGATCCTCCAAAGTTAAGAAGCAATATCCGCGCTCAAAATGTGCAAACTTGTAAACGGTAATAGACATAGCTAAGTGTATAGTAAGAAGCTATAAGTGGTCATATTTCATAACGTGAGTTTTCGGAAACTTGGTTATTGAGCTTTCCGTGACCATAAACTACCATAGTAACAGGCAAACTTGGGAGGATTATCCGAATAGTATTCCATTTAAAGCTAAATTAAACCCTGGTAAAAATACGCTAAAAAGATTCGTTTGTCACAAATGCATTCAAGGTTCTTCGCAGTGACCCTTGGGATTCCGTGTGCACGAGTTTGGAATCCAAAGCTGTATTTCACTATGAGCACTTGACAGTGCTCTGGTTACTTCGGCGAAAATAAATTATCTCGAATGAGAACACCTGTTATATCATAGAAATGAGAAAATTTTATTATTTTCCATAGTGCCTTTTTGTTTTAAGACCATTCAAAACGTTTGAGCGAAAGCACCATGAAACTTAAACAGGTATATGAGAACTTCGATCATTTTTACGCAAGATAAGGCCGAAGAAACATTGACCGAAAAGTTGAACACATAGAGCCAACATTTTCCGACCGTAATCCCCAGTGACCTCGATACGTAATCTGGAAAAAAATTTAAACGACTCATCTCATAGAAAAAATTCAGGATGAAAACACACTACCAATTATCGTTCAAAAAATTTAATTCCCACGGGCAAAGAATGTCTCGGTAAATTCATTCGGCAATATGTTATAATTGCACTTCCTCATGACACTGAAATGCGATTGTGCTTCGGATGGAAGATATAGAAAGAAAACGGAAATGGCGTAGCAATCTAGAGAGAAAAGAGTACAGCAAAAAGACTCATTAGCAAAGATTTCAACGAGCTTCTTTCTTTTTTCGAATTCCCGTAAATTATCCCATTCCCTTTCACCATCAATTCCTCTCCAAAATTATCCCCTCCCATTAGCTTCGCTTCCAATTCTCTTGAGACCTCTGTTTACCATTAGCGTGATTCCATTTTCCACCCGCTCCAAACCATTCCATCAACACCACAACCACTTTACTATCTGCTAGACAATTATCTCATACTTGTTAACCGATTTTCATTCTTTCCTTGCATCCTTCCGACACATACCTTGAATAACCCTCACTTTGCGCGTGCATTACAAAGAATGCAATCGTGCATTTTAGTGTAACGATGTCCCACTTCAAACACAAAAGATATTTCTCCGAAAGACCAAAAGAAGCTCTGCACGCGCGGATACTTCGGAAAAACTTTTATTATTTTTTCTCAGTACGAACGGTATCCAGAAAACTTCAAAAAACATTGAAGGTATCGACTAATATCGAACGAGAAAAACTTTCAGAGATTTTTAATCAGCGATATCCATTAGGAAGGGTGACGAAGAAAGAATATTCTCTTCTTCGGTAATTGACATGCCACCCTTTTCTGGGATGGAGCTGTCATTCCTTTCCTCTTCCGACGAAACAAAAAACAGTCCCATAGGAAAAAAAGCACTTCTACACGGACAGAATTTTCGAAGTAAACCAATGCTCAACTTTCGGACCATTTCCAGACATTCTATTATCCCCTCAACTCTTTTTTCTCCATAAATCCCCGAAGTTTTCAGGATGAAATGGGGGAATAATTTGACAGGGTATATCCACCTCTTAATGAATCAATCCACCCCAACCCCGTCGGGTCACCCCTTCGCGTAATCCCATTCGGACTTCCGTCTGACATAAACTAAACTATTCCCCTCTTCTCGCGTACCAACCCTTATCTCTCCGCGACCGCATTTATTCAGTTTGCCTATCATCTTCCCTCTAAGCTACTTCCATCCACCCCTCGTTAAGGCTTTTCCAGGTTTTTTGAAGGATGGAGCAATCACGCCGCTCCGCACATCCCTCCCTAATGCGACTTGGCCCAGTTCTCTTGGAATACGTATGCTCGGTACTACTTTAGCCCTCCCCCTCCTCCTGAGTACAGCCGTTCGTGTTCCCTTCCCTCACTACGCCACTGGGCCACGGTGTATCTGGATGATGGATTCTATCGACCCGTCTGGTTTGTTGCTAACCCGAGAGAGCTTCCTTCCCCACTCCTTCCTGCTCCGTCCGCCATCCCTTCCATCACGATCGCTACCCTCCGCGAGACATGGGCATGCGCGCGTGGGAAATTTCCTCCCTCCTTCTCTCCAGGTCAGGGAGTAAAATCTCTCTTTTCCCAATTTTCGCATACACACGTAAAGGCACGTGGAAGAGTAAAAACAAAGGCGATGCGAAACGGGGGTGTGATTTTTTTCAAGATCGTTAGTGGGGATACATGTGACGCGTGGAGACGTCTCTGAGACGCTATTACGGAGGCACTTTAGACTGTGACATATCCTAAAATCACGCTAGTGAATCTGCAACTCTCAACTGCATTTAATCATCATACTTGCTGAACAACGGAAATCACTGAGGGGGGGCTTCAATACTGGGTACATTACAAATTTACGTAACTGATGGAACTTGTAGTAGATAAAAAGACATAAACGACCAGTTTTGGTAAACTACATCATCGGGAGAAATAACAAGGGGAATTATAATTTTAAAAAACCGTTATAAACCAAGAAGGAACGTTTTCTGAAGCATTCTTTTTTCTTCCTTGAGGAAATGTTTGATCAAGTTGCTTTTCAAAGTCGTTAGTCTCATTAAATATATTTGTACAAATTCTGCAACAATGCTAGTACGTATTACACAAACGGTTTAAGGAAAAAATTCAGCCTAAGCTTCATTTAAAAAGAATTGACGTTTATTCTTCATCGATTCATTATGATGGAATTGATGTCATAATTTTCTAAGATAAAATTTTGTAAAATAGTTGTTCGTATGTTTTATGGAATTTGCTCAAACACTTTTTGCGAAATATTTCGAAACAATTTTGACATGTGATCAGTTCCTGCATATTAATGCCAAATAATTTAGTTTCATACGTTGAATTTCATATTCAAATGTCTAATGAAAACTGATTAATAGCTGAGCCCTTGAACAGTCCTAATCTGACGATAAATCTTTGTTTCCTTTATTCAAGAGAATCTTAGCCACCATTAGGTGCCCATTAAAAAATGTATCCGACCCATTTTCGAGGAACGACTGAATCATGGGAAAAGGAAGGTGGCTTAATTTGTTTCTTCTGTTATTTTGCCTCTAGGGAAATTATCATTTCCATAACTTTCCTGGTTATACAATATCATCCTTAAATAGAGAAGGGAGAAACGAATAAACTGGGAATTCCTGGAATCAAACAACAGTAATAGCGCTCAAAGGTATGCGAAGCCTAACTAATACCAGGCACAACGTTTCTCGGATTTCAAATTCAAATAATCCTCAAGCATTTTTACTCATTGGCTCGTAAATGCACACTCTAATACATCCACCCCGTAACTATCCTGAGAGAAACGGCAGCCATTCGCAGGTTGATATCCGCTCGCATAATAAGGAAAAGAAGGCTTCGTTTAGCGACCGTGACCTGAAAAAAAAAAGATGGCGAGCAGAAAAATAAGAATACAAACTTAACCCTGAGAGCGGAACAAGACCGTTCCATTTGCGGAATTGGGTCCACATCATTTCTGAGAAAATAGAAACGGGAAGAGGTAGGATAATGTGTACATAGGGCTGCTCCTCCACAGGCTCTCGTTTCCGGAAATGCGGAGTTAAGAGCGTGACACGTACCTCCTATTTTTTTCCACAAAATGCGCTTTGAAATCTTCCATCTTATTCGTATAATACCTATTTTGAGTTCTGAAAAGAGATTACGTGGCTGGTTTAAAGGCAAGCCTTTGCTGAAATAATCGGGCGGAAGAAAGATAATTCAGCGCTTGCTTCCGAGGAAGCTTCCTGAATAATCCTGCAGCTACCAATACGAAAGGACCGAGGGCAAATTACTTTGAAACAAAGTGAATTCTAGTTCAATGGAGCAGTTCCTGAAAATCCTATGATTAAGTCATTTGAATATTTCAGGAATGTAGCCTATCGATGAAATTTTTGTTCCCATTAATATTAATCCCAATATATCAAAAGGCTTATAAATCGATAGATTTTCAAAATTAAAAAGGACTAACAGTGTCGAACAAAACGAACTAACGTTAAGTAAAACGACAGAATGGAATTCCACAGCTAATAACTCCAAACCGCATTTATGGCGGTCGAAACCTCAAACAACGCCTTATACGTACTTCGGGAGCTATGCTCCCATCCTCAGAGGCGACATGGAAACTTGACTGTGAGTACGCTAATTTAAATTAAATGCTTTTTCGACACTCTTGGTCCTTTTTATATTTGACTTGTCGCCACAGCCTATTTACATCAGATAGATTTTTTATTTCACAGCTTATTAGTTTCCCAACGAAAAAAAAAACGTGGCAAATTTCTGACAGGACCCGGACTCGGAATCTTCCTATTTCCGGGAAGATGCTTTAACCAACTAACTAGTTAGTTAAGTATCCGAATATCTGTTTCCCGCAGCGCCACAAAAACGTCTCTGATATACGAGATGAAGTCAATTTCGAAACTCGCATGAAAAAATCACTCCGGCTGGATTCCGAGGAATCACGATGATAGATGCATAGTTAACACTTAAGTGTTCCAGAATCATCCGAGTACGTCGTGAACACAGACAATAGTAAAGAAAAATGTTCGCAGCCACGAGAGTAGGCAGCTTTGATGCAAGCGCCTCATATGTTCTATCATTAAATAACAAAAAAAAATCAAACGCGTTTAGTCCTTTCTCGTCTTCCGCGACAAAAAGATAGGTCATAATCTCGTCGTTTCATTCACTCCATTAGATTGTAACAATAAAGATAAATTTAATATTAGAAGACAAGGTGAGAACGACGCACATGGGAAATGCGACTAGTCAAGTCCAAAATCATAAAAATGTCAATTAAAATAACTAAGAAAATGTCGGGTTAACATCAAAAGTTCAAGAAGACATCAAGGAAGTTACACTCTCGTTCAGAAAAATAAAGAGTTGGAAGTTATAGCTGTTATCCTAGTATCCAAGTGAGCTTAGTGATATTTGCTCTAAACACTTAAAAAAAGAAGATAATGCTCCTAAAAGTAACATCACTTAATACAAAATTCATGGTCCCCGTTTCTAATGATTTATTCCAACAACCCATTGAACCACCAATTATCAACGATGGCAGGAATTCTCAAGGATCAAAATATTTTGATAGCGTTTCATATCTTGTCTCAACATTTAAGCTTCTGAGAGGGGAAGGCAGAATCGAGGGTAAGGATTCCTTCTACCAACACTAAATGAGCTAATCTTTGATCCTGCGGGAAGGAGATAGTTGCTGAAGAATCGGGCGCTTAGCAACCTCTCAGTTTCACCGTGGCGTTGTAAGTATTAGAGCAGCGATGCGACGAGGTAGAAGGCTACGTTATTTAGCAGAAAGAATGGGCAAGATCATTATCGAAGGGAATTGGAAGGGATGGAATTTCAATCTTTTAATCTGTGAACAGCAAATCTTTCGGTGATGTAAAAATATATCGAGGAAATAAGAAGAAAATTTTAATTTGCAATATTTACTAATAAATACAAATCGTCGTTATTTGGGCGAGATTGAGACTAACAGTCTCCTCTTCCACCTAACCCATGCTAACTCATAATACTGACCTAGATAAAATATTTTATGAATGTAAGGATTAGGAAAAAGTGTACAACAGCGCGGAAGAACCGTGCGGCTGAAACCCAAGGAATAACAGGAGTGAAAAATAGCGAGATGACTGGGACTCGAACTCAGATCTCCCACTTTCCGGGCAGGTATTCTTAACCACTGAACTACGAAGTCGTTAGATATTCTTTATTTTTCAATAATCTCCTTTTAACTATATACACCTTTCCAAGCGTTTCTCCGACTATTTTAAGCCCTCCAAAAAATAAGATTTCGGAAGATCCTCAAAATACGTTTATTAACTTAAGTGTTCTGCCTTTCGGTAGGTCCATGTGCTCTAATATTCTCTATTCAGCCTATTCCTTTGCTACCTGGTAACTCACCCCACCCTTTATGTTATCTAACATTTTTTGCATTTGCCTTCCCCTCTGTCTTTTCACTTGAATTCTACCCTCAATTACATTCTTCAGCAATCCCTCTCCTCTCAATATCTGACCCACCCATTTCTTCTGTCGGCGCTTAATTACTTCAATTAAAATCCTCTCCTCTCCAACCATGTTTGTTTTTCTACCAACCCAGCTGTAACTGACAATTATTATCGCAAATCATTCAACATTTTTGACTTTCAGACCGTAATGCGGCGGAAGGAAATCGCGATCTTTTGGATAATCCGTAACGTAGAAAAACAGAAACAGTCTTTACCTCCTTAAAAATATGTGAGGATTCGTTCAAACTTTTAGAAATTTTAGCAGGTCGAACCGTTTCCTTACGTCTTAGACGGCGAAAATACTGTATCCTTCGTAATTGTTTTCACTATAAGACTTTTTCAATAAGATTACATTAAATCAACTTTTGGAATGTTAATCTCGATATTAAAGGCATAAACATATAATTGATGCAAATATCAAGCATTCATTTCGGTTAGTTACAAGACGCTGCACAGTGGGCTGGAATCGAAAAAAGCTGGTCAAAAATACAAAAATGTTTTTTTTTAGGGAGGAATTCGAAACTTCGCAATTTTACTCTTGAATAAATTCTGCATACTGCCATGAAAGTCATTTACATTAACTCCAAAGCATCACAATGATACAGGGAGTCAAACTCGACAAAGTATTGCGAGAAATGCCTGTCTTCGATTTTTCGCGAAATATTCAACTTTATGAAATTCACAGAGTCAGGCGAGATGCGGTGGAAATCCATCATGTAAATGAAGGAAAAAGAATCGTACTTTTTCCACATGAATTTATTCACACGACCGGTTTCGACGAATGATCTTCATCCTCAGGCAAAGACTACAAAAAATCAAGCAAATATATACACAACTGGCATGAAAAAGGGAAGAGGGGAGCGGAGGGGAGGGTGGAGGAAGTAAAGTTGGGAGAAATCAGGAAGGTGCGTGCGGAAGTAGGGATAAAGGGACATTATCAGTGGGGGGAGTAAAGGACGGATCAACGGAGAATGAAAAGGGTAAAGAAGCTCGTTAACCACGGAAAATCAGGGGAATTTGTATGGGAGAGGATTTCAAGTTGCTCCAAGAAATACAGACGGTGGCCTTTATTGCAGATGTGGAGGACATCGGGAGTGAAATTAGCCGAGTGGTTGGACTCCAGTAGGCGTTTTGTGAAATAGGATTTCGGAGAATTATTTAAAAAGGATCTTTCGTGTTCTTTTGCTCTAACGGAAAAATAGCGGTAAGTCTGACCGATGTAGACCGCCTCACATTCCTGGCACTTGAGTCTGTAAATCCCAGCTTTGGATAAAGTGTTATGCTTATCTTTCCCATTACAAAAAATCTTCTGCAAATTCAAGGAGGTTTTGAAGGAAGGTCTAAGTGTGTTTCTGGGGAAATGATTGGCGATGGTTTGGGAAAGACTATTAATAAAAGTTAGTTTGAATCATTTGGGAGAATCACCATTACCATTGGGAGGATTAAATATTTTATTGATAGTCAAATTTCTACGTTTACGGGTCAAAAGTGTATCAATGAGAGATGTGGGATAGCCGATATTGGAAGCAATCAGTTTAATTACTTCGAGTTCCTTATTAAAATTATCTTTGGAAGGGGGTTGGTGACCAGACGATTGATGAGGGAATGCGATAGATGGTGATTGGAATTAAAAGGAATGACGTGGTCTGTGTAGGAAGGCTTGCGAAAGATAGAAAAATTAAACTTCTGGTTTTGGGTGGAAATGGTAAGATCCAGGAANTACTGATAGCCAAATTCCTACGTTTACAGGTGGGATATAAAGGGGGATGGTGACCAGACGATTGATGAGGGAATGAAAAGAGGATAATTTCTGTGATAGGTGGTCATTGGAATTAAAAGGAATGACGTGGTCTGTGTAGGAAGGCTTGCGAAAGATAGAGAAATTTAACTTCTGGTTTTGGGTGGAAATGGTAAGATCCAGGAAGTTTATGGCATGATTCTCCTCTAATTCCATGGTGAAATTGATTGAGGGATGGAGGGAATTAATGAGAGATAAGAAATTATGAAGTTGTTGAAGGGTTCCGCACCAGATACATAAAACATCATCCACATATCTAAACCAACTTTTTACAAATTTAAGAATATGCAAGGAAGAACTAAATAATTCACATTCAATGTGATTCATGAAATGTCCGCTAAAATAGGAAATATATAAAATAAAATAATAAATAAAATTCATCATTAAACAGGAAATAATTTTGGTCAGTACATATTTTAATAAGGGAAGAAATGTCACTTTTTAATAAGGGATCAAGTCCGGCACTGAGTAAATGGTCCAAAATGTTTAAAGTTTCTTTCACTGGTACACTCGTGAACAGGTTGGACACATAAAAAAACCAATATTTGCTTGATTTTTTGTAGTCTTTGCCTGAGAATGACGATCATTCGTCGAAACCGACCGTGTGAATAAATTCATGTGGAAAAAGTACGATTCTGTTTCCTTCGTTTTACTCTTCAACTTTAAACTGATGCTGAACCCAAATAAGAAAAATCATCGGGTAAAACATAAATATAGTATATTATAATAAGACGCACTTTTCGACATCGCTGCAAGGGCTAAATCCACGCGACGGAGCAGTGCCCTCCATGACGATCTCGGTTTTGAGAAATACGGACCAACACGTTTCTCATCAGTATGTTTTGTGGTTTATATGTAGGATTTACACTCCATCCACATTTTAAGAGAAAAGCCATTTTAGATTATCTTAATTTCATGGCGGCAAGCTCCTTCACGATCCTCCTCCATGACGATCTCGGTTTTGAGAAGAATTACGGACCAACACGTTTCTCATACTCCAACACATAACTCCTAAGTATCGGACACTTTTATCTCAGGGTATAGATGAACCTCCTAAACTGTAATCAAATTGAAGTTTATCCCGATTAAAGTTAATTATTTTACTTTTCGTTGCATTACACTTTAATTTATCCTTTCTGAGCCAAGCGTTTAATTCATCCACATTGCTTTGTAGTTTTACGCAATCTTCAACACCTCTAATAGTCCTGTAAATTGTACAATCATCTGCGAATAGGCGAATGTTGGATTTGAGCCTATCGAGCATATCGTTAATGTATATTAAAAATAGCAAGGGACCTAAAACGGATGGAGAAAATACCTATCCTTCGCAAGTGTATTTTTAATTTTTTTAATTAAATAGGAAAAAAATGTAACAAAATAACATACCATTAATAATTCTTCCAAATATTTTTTTTGTAATTTTTGTAATGAAACATTTTTGTAATTTGGCCAGCTTTTTTCGATTCTAGCCCACTGTGCGCTGTTGCACATGTTTGTTAAGGCTTCCTCCATTTACTCCTAAGTTCAACTGTATTGTTGGGAACCTGAAGTCGGAACAGAAGAGAATAATACAGTTTTCTGTTTTCTAGAGTTTTATTTTTTCGATTCTGGTTTGGTTTTCACTGATGAAAAAATTATGGTTTATTCGGCTTCAGTTACAGCTTCTGCTTCCGTTCGATATCCTGATTTCTTTAGCTTAATTTCTCCTCTTTCCGAGTTTATAAACTTAATATGACGATGATATGTGATGAATGTACAGGGTATTTCAAAAAGGACTTTACAACTTTTAAAACACAAAATTATTCATATGACTCACAGACCAAGATATGCCGGAAAACTTTTCAATCCCACAGATTGACGAGGATGGCCAAGAACGCAGCGTACACTTTATGCAAGATGGCGCACTGCCGCACTACCTCATCGACGTCCGGGATTTCCTAAATAACCGGTTTCCAGGTAAATGGACAGGCCGAGGTGCGCCGATTGCATGGCCCCCACGTTCACCGGACCTGACACCTCTTGATTTCTTTTTTTTTGGGGGGGTTAATCAAGGATGCCGTATTTGTACCACCCTTACCAGCTTGTCCAGCAGAGCTCAGAACAAGAAACTACACCGCAACTGAACAAGTTACGCCTGACACGCTGCAGCGAGTTTGGCAAAAATAGACTTCAGATGGGATGCACACTCCACATAACAAATGGAAGTCATATTGAAACTTTTAAGAAATAAGAAAAAACTTGATGAATTTTCTAACACAATAACACCAAAACCATGAGTGTAAGTCGTATGAATAAATCTACATGAATTTTCAAAGTTGTAGTCCTTATTGAAACACCCTGTGTGATGATAAATTAGATACAAGAAGAATTTTGTATTGTCACTTCCACCCCAATAATTACGTTTTCTATTCTAATCTATGAAAATGTTTGCATATGTAAATTTGATTTTGGAATACTTTTTCCCCTCGATAAGATACACTTAGTCTCCTTTGATACGCCCGATCCTCAATGGAGATGACTGAGTCAGTAGTTGGCCGCTTGTGGTTCTGTTCGCTTGGGACTATTTTGCTGAGGTAAGGTTTCTCATCTCTCCCTTTCCCTTCTCATTCGTGTTTCAAAATTGCGGGGATCCCCTTTGAGCGCTTCGTAAAATTATCAAATCAGAGACCGGAGGGGGACATTGCGGTCTATGTACAAGACCATATCGTGCATGTAACCGACCTTCAGTGGTTTCCTGCGGGTGTTTAGGTCGTTTTCTGAAGTTTAGGGTCCAAACAGAAAATCAAATAGCGCCTGAGAAGTGCAAATAGTCAACCCGATGCTCAGAGTCGAACCCACTACCCTTTTTCGAGTCAAACAGGTTGCTCACAGAAAGTATCGATTTTGTTACTGGCTCCTTTTTGCGTCTAAGTTCGAAAAAATTAAATGTAAGGAGATTGAAAAACGTACGATGAAGCGTTGCACTTCCCTATCACAATCTAAAATCAGCGGCCATTACCCAAAGGACAGCCATCACCATTTTCGATGTCGATTTAGGTTGTTGGACTATCAGCGACTAATACATACTCTTTATACACCAGTGAAAAACTTCATGCATCGATTTTAGATTTTTTATATGTTACCAAAATGTAACTATTATGGAATGGATGAATAAAAACAATTATGCTATGTAATGAATATACAGGTCTCCAATGCCCGTGAAACAATATTTTCGTGTTTGTATATTATTACATGTTCTTTTTGTAATCGTACGCACCCGTATCCTTGCCACCACCGAGGACTTAAAAATACAGTTTTGTTATAACACAAGTGAAGGAAATAGCTATTAGCTTGAGAATAGTGATGACTGGAACATATTGTCAGTATTACAGATGTACGACTTGTGTTGAAAGACAATGTCATTTCTAGTATAGATTGCCACCAAATTCAATAGGTCAATCACGTTATATATCCTGCAATGCTTTTTGATGAAAATTGTAACTGGAAAAATTAATAAGTTACATTCTGAACTAATCTCAACGATTAGAAAATTTTATATTTTAAGAAACATTTCCCTCTCTCTGAATTAAGGGTACTATCCTTGGGCCTTATTTAATTAACATCAAACCACTAATGGTTGTTCAAAAAATATCATTAGAGTTATGTTCTGAGTACCAAGTACTGAGTACCACATCACCTCATATTTTATGGTTAAGATTTTACCTTTAAGGCACTTATTTGTATACAAGGTTCTGAGAATACTCTACAATCGTGGAAGTGAAAGGGGAAAATCGTCAGTTTATAACTTAAGAGCATATAAAACCGTTAGCCCAATGCCTAATATTGAATTCTTTAGGCAATATTTAAACCCAAATTTGTTCTCTATCTTCTGCGTCTGCATGTATTGCCCCTGCTAAAAATGAATTGAAATTCAATTAAAGCAACTAAAATATGGCCTTTAAAATTTGAAGAAATCGAATTGTTGTTGAAAAAATGGTGTGCTTGAGTTTACTGTATTACCTTATATGCATAGTTTTTCGATACTTTAGTATGGTTACTACTAAAGTGCAGTTTCAGAATTATTATTCTACTATATTCTTTAGAAAATATTATGTAGATAAAAGAGTCGATAACCCCAAATCTAGTGATTTATCATTCACAGGGTTCCTATATTTCTCCCAATTAATTTTTGTAATATTATTTTTTGGCTTTTTGGCATTGAATAAAATAATAATTACTATTATTATTACAAAATCGATGCTAATTCGAGATACATTTGAAAGATAATAGCTTGAGATCAGGTTTTTGAAGGTATTTTAGTATTTGAAAAACTGCCGGGGTGAAGTATGAGAGCTATGGATTATCCATGAATAAAGTACCGCAGACTATAAAATTAAACAGTTTGAAATTCTCCGGGAAATGCGTCTACGGTATAAATTATTAAGTAATCCAACTTTCCATGTTAAATCCATGGAGAGACGCCAACAGGAAAAAGCTTTCACGACTAACCGGATGTGGAATCCCTTAGTTTCTTCCTTCTTTAGATTTAAATGACGGTCCAGAATGACCATTCATCCAACAATCTCCTTCTCCATCATTTTTACATTATTTAAATATAAAGAGAAAGATCTATTCATCCAACTCAAATGGCATGGGCTATGCCAACGCATCTCCCATCTCAATTACTCTTAATCAAATTTTCAACTGTGGTGGAAAGAGGGATAAGGAAGAGCAAGACGGAGTGAGAGATAAACCTAGTTTTGAGGTGTTCTAAGGCGGAGAAATAGTACGAATCAAAGTTTGTAAATTTGTTCACAAAAATTTTATTGCAAAATACTTATCTCGTTATTAATTCTCCGTAGCCCAAGTTATGAGTCACTTTAGATGTAGAATTGCTACTCTGATTCAAGCCTTGGCATAAATTCCCCATTGCAGCACTTAGGATATGATCTACTGAGTAATTTAGGGAGGATTTGTCATGGGTCTATTAGCAGATTTAATTAGAATAATAGAGATTTGAACAGCTCTCAATCAGAATTATCTCCATAAATTTATCAACCAATAAAAAAGGGGGAGCAACGACACAAGAATCAGCAATTGATAGCAAACCTTCGATACTTGCAAATTGCCGCCGATAAGGATAGGTATGTTGATAACAAATTCTCATTTATACAAAGGTGATAACCAGAAATTTCATATAAGGTAAGGAAGGATAAAATTCAGAACAAACAGAAACATTTCTAGTTGTTTCCTTCTGTGATGCTAATTTCATATACAGTGAATAAATTTGATGGGGAAGAAAGGAAACTAGGGATGATAAACAATCTAAAGGAAAGTATCGGTATTTAGCATCGACTAAATCGCTATCCTCGAAATCACGAATTCGAAGATATACGCCTTCAATTACCTTTGTGAGATCACTGCGAAGCCTTTCTTAACCAACGATTCCGAATTTGATAATGAGTTACTAAGAGATGTAACTAAACCGCAAAAGCTTGGCGGTTATTGCTTTATGCGATAAATCCGATGCTCAGTGTCGAGGTTAGAGAGGTTTTGGATGGAAAAATGGCGAAATAGAGTCTAGGGCAAAAAAGAAAAAATGCCGTGTAAAAAGACAAACACCATCATTAAAACCTCCATTTAAAAAGAGGAATCTTCCATGCTTGAATTCGCCCACTGCGTGAACCAAGAACTTCGCAGAACCTGAACCAGACTTTATTGAAATAAATTTCCTTCTTATCTCTTTGGAATTAAATTAAGCAACTCCATTACAGTGGTTGTGAGGAGCATATCAATACCTTTACAGTTGAAAAGGCAAATTTAGTCAACTTGGTATGCATATGATCAATTATATAATAATATCGTTGAAGTATGAGAGTAATGACTTTACTTGATTGTAAAGACTAATTTTAAGATACAGAATTTGAGAATTTTGAAAATTTTTAGAAATTTTCTGAAGAAAAAAAGGGAGTTTGGCCATCTTGCAACCATCAACAGATCAGTAATCTGACAAAAAGGATTAATAAATCGTATACATACGTATGTAAATTTAGTTAATCGACTTAATTCAGTTATGTTGTAATGGTACCTTCCGAAACATCCATAGTGATATCATAGGAAGAAAAATGAAGGATATTAAATAGAACTTAATCTAATGGTAAATTATGAGAATGGAAGTAAATCGGCAACATAAAAAAATTCAAACACTTTTTAGAGATACAGCTTGAGTTTTTACGACAGATAACAAGCTCGATGTTTAAAAACAAGTAGAGGAAGAGTTTGAACCCTGCACCAAAGGCTCTGAAAAAGAAGGCCGTCACATGTCTCAACGAACACGAAAAGGGCCGAACTAATTCCTTCTTAAACATTCCGTTAGGATCAGAGGGAATTCCAAGTAAGATGTCCCCACGAGAAGGCGTAGAAAGGACGAATCCATTCGAGAGCATATCTGATTTTATGAATATGAATTCGCTTGCAAAGAACCAATATCACGAGAAGTGAATGTTAATTAAGAGTTCGAAAAAAATAACCTCCTGAATAAATTATAAGTAGCGTTGTACTTGGAATTACGGAAATCCTCAGAGCCCTCCTCAAGTGTGGGGAATATGGAAGGAAAATTACTCCTCCATAATTTATTTCCCGTTACAACGAATAGGGAAGTTAAATTAGAGAATGAGTTACACCCCGTTATTCTACACTTATCGTGTTAAATTAGCAAATCCATTTATGGCTTGCCACTGTTTCGCAGAAAACGACGGACCATTAGCACTTAAGAAAATGGGGAGACAATTCATATTAATCCTCTTTAAAAGTGGGCTTAGAGAGGAGCTACTAAAGGTGATTTCAATACATTGTATTACAACTAAATAGAAAGAAAAAATAATGAAACAATCAAGTGTTTTATCTATATGTTGTTATTTACTTTATTATTTACTTTTGATATTCCTGAGGCTGTTATCTTTTGGATTATTTCTATTATTACCATGGATTACATTTCAAATTTTTGGCATAACTGGATTAAATTATGCTACTACATCAAGATGCGAATTGGATTTTGATAGTGCCGTAAATACTGCACTTTACTTATGGAAATAAATTACTTTCATTATTACTAATTACGCTTGTTATCTCAGAGATTTAATGCTAATTATTTCGAATTCTTGAATAATTTCAGCATGCGCAATAGACTGAACATTTTAAAGGAGCCATGATTTTTTTTTTTGAAAAAGCCTTTATCCCGTAGGTAAAATATTCTGATTACGCAAACTGCTTTCCAAACAGAGCACATCTAAGTCTGATTAAGGATGGAACATAACTAATGGAAATCAATAATACAGTAACTAAAATTTTTACCTATAAAAAATGTTAATTTTATATCAATATTAAGCTAGAATTTTATGTGAATTTTTGCATGAAAGCATATGATATGCAACGATGAGAACACAGATCTTGTGTTACAAAAATTAGAAACCCTTGCAAAGGACATATTTCTTTTCGAGTAATTTTTCTGGTTCAATAGCATCCAATATTGAGTTTAATGTTCAGATGGGTTTCACTACATCGGTTGAATATGGAGTACGAACTCCCCATGGATATAATATTTGTGCTCAACCGAATTTCCCTTCAGTAATAACACCTTCCGCATGTTCAGAAACAACTTGACTTTTTGATCAAAGCTTAATATGTCATTTATGATTACCTCAGAAAATTATTTAAAGACTGAAAACATGAGGGGGATCAAGAAGTGTAGGGACTCGTCCACAAAGGAAAAGAAAGGGAATAAATAAATGGAAAAGGAAAGAGTAGAAAGAAAAGATTGATCGAAAGAAGGCTCGGTGTTGTACAGATGACATATTCAGAAGGGTGAGTTTGAGAAGGGAACAAAGAAAAAGAGAGAAGATTTCAAATATAGAGAAACATCTGACATAACGAGGAAGGGAATCCAGCAAAAGCTGGAAAAGTAAGAGGAAAGAATAAAGCTTCCACAATAAAAGTATATGAATTCAGCGAAGTGAATTTGATTGCTTAGCAAGCAATCAAAGAGAAGCATGGTTTTGAGAAAAAGAGAAAGCCACAATAACGGAAAGGAATGCATGCGTAACATTATAACATGATAGCTGACTTTTAATCAACAAGAATTACGCTCAAATATCCTTCGTGTATACAAGTTTCTTGTGGTAAAATCTGCGCCGTTTAAGCATAAGGCATTGGAATCATCGCAACCCTTTAGAATTGTTTAGGGATTTATAAGTTTTTATCAGTCAAGTACCGTAAATGACGTATAAATATATTTAAGCTTCTTGTTGCATAGTTTAAGTCGTTTTATTTTATTCTTGACATATAATCCGAATATTATGTTATGTCTTAATCTAAAGGAACTGGAATGAAAAACTATCTAGCAGCAAACTGTATTAAGAAATCTCTCTTTCTCTATTGATATTTCTCTAAATGAGAAATAGAAGATGAAGTCACAATAAGGAAACCGTGCTTCCGTATGCTGCCACAGAAATTGCGATTGACCGAATGTATTAGTATACCCGCAAAGATGAATCGTTTCTATGTGCATTAAATGATTAATGAAAACTCCACCCGATTAATTAATAATGGATAGTGACATCCACGCAATTCTTTTTCGTAAATTTATTTTATTTTATTTCCCTACTTTTTTGTGACCTTCATGTGCAAGCATTTAAAATAAACATTTATCACTAATTCAATAGTAACATCACGGTGAGGAGTTGCTGTTTTCCACTTATAGTGTCCATTAAACCAAAAAGACCAAGGAGTGCTCATTTCTTGGCTAAACGTTTTTTTTTTCACTGAAAATTAACCAAATGAAGATATCTTAAGTGAAAAATCCTATGACTTAATGACTTATGTTCACTAATTCATATGCCATAGTCACAAGACAATGTGAGTAATTTAAGTTTATGCCATAAAAATTTGAACAGAGAAACTACAGAATTAACAGAAACATGTTATAGAATATAGTTAAACCATAAGCGTCCCGGTTGCTTTCGGAATTTTTTAGGGAAAAATGGGTATGCCATAATGTGCATAAATTTCTGTACAAATGTGTACATAGAATAGAGGGTTATTTTCAGCAGTAATGGATGATATGGGAAATAATTAATTCGCATGTGGTACAAAATTGACTGAAATCTTGTCTATTTCGATTATGCTTCGGTGATGACGCAACTAAATCAGTGTTATCAGTTCACTCTACAGCCCGGCAGAAGACGCGTTAGGGTATCTATCATATTTCGATTGGTGCGTAACGGCATCTTGTTGTAGTTTTCTTTTCCCTTTATTGGAAGTAAATCACTTCACTAATATAAAAACTTCTGGGTTTTATATTTTTTACTGTTTTCTCGTGGTTCTTTCGCCACAATTTCTTGAGGGTGCTTTTTCCGCAACCTGAGTTTTATCTTAATCAACCTTCAGCTGCGACGATTTTCGTCCATATTCTACTCCGCCAGATATTCATTGATTTTGGCAACTCATATTAAATATAATACCGATTTGTGTCAGGGAGGCCCAACCGCCATACAAAGAGTTTCCTCATATCTAAAATATATTTCATTCGTAATTATTAAAACAGAGAAATTACTTCGAAGAAAATTAATTACATTTTTTCCAGTGTATTTAAGTATCCGAAAGAAAGATAAAAATTGGAAAAAATGTAATTAATTTTCTTCGAAGTAATTTCACTGTGTCAGTGTCCATTTATACGCACACTGACTGTTGTATATCTTTAAGTAAAACTTCAGTGTGTTCTGTTTGCAGCTGCCTCTCTTTCCTATTAGAAAAAGCCCATGATAAATATTCACCCCAGCTTCATTGCTAGGTCGCGCCCAACCGGATTACTTCAAAGCAAGATAAATTTCAAGCCTTAGGATGTTAATCAAGACTCCTGGTTTCCCAAGATCCGAAGCAATAGAAGGAAGCATAAAAAATAACCTTAATTCGCTGCTGACAGTTTAAGGATAAAAGCCAATTGCTGAATAAACTTGGGAGCCTAAACGCACTCTATTATTTAAAGCAAGCCGTAGCTGTAATCCCCAGCTAGCAAGTCTTGATAGATGCTTTACGGTGGAGTCATTTTACTCATGAAAAAGGGTACTTAAACTCAAGGAACTTATTTCCAACTTATTTCAGAGCTCATTGACATCTATAAATTTTTCACTGGCTGAAATATCCATACTCGATACTCTGGAAGAATCTCAATTTTGGAATTTTCTCTTCCATCTTACCTGTATACAAGGCAGAGATTTTATTTTCAAAATAAATAGGGAAATAAAGAAACGCAAGAGCTTTCCTAAGATTTTTTTCCATTTTAAGGAATCGATTCAAATTTCAATTACGTGCTATTTTCTTCGTTTCAAGATGGAGAAATTTTATTTTTTTATCGCTTCTTACTAAAAATAGAAACTGTCCCTTACGAAGGATACTGCGATATTTTTTCGACTATTACCAGCATTCCAACTTGATTCGAATATGTCCCAACAATCGATTTTGATGACTGCTTCTTGCATGACATAAAATATTACGTACACAAGTTTTTACAAGAGAAATACATTTTTTTATATTCTGCTGCAATCGAAGCTTTTAAAATACATGCATCGCCTGCTAGAATAGAGTTTTCGATGGTGTATTCACTCTATTTATTGACGTGTTTTAACCACAGCTGACTTTTACTCTTAATGCACAGGCGAGTGAATTCTTGGTAGTGCGTGTTTATATATTTTTATCAAAAACCGCTCGCGTGCACAGTCGCTTCTTCTGGCCACTTTTAAATTACCCCAGATAAAATCTAGGGATCAAGAAATTTTAAACGAGCTAAAATTTAACCGTGCTCAACATAATCCTCATTTTTATAATGGTGGCATTAACTTCAACCTTCTATTAAATAAATCAGTTTTCTTTAGAATGGTGAAGAAACAATAGAGAAACTAAGCTAGGTGTTTCAAGTCTACGTATGTCCTTTAAATCAGTTCATTACCATTCTCTTTTATCTTCCAGGCTTTATTTTGCCTAAAAGAGTTTCCATCCATTCACAACGCTTTTCACACTTTAAAGTCCATTTCTTGAGAAATATTATTTGTTTTCATTAGAAAGGTTCCTCAATCATTTCATCTTATTCCCATACTTGCAGTAAAGCAGGTTAACAACTGATAGTGAAACAGGTCGCATACAATACTAAAACAGATCCGTACAAAGGAACATAAGGAACTTGATGTTTGATAATCGTCCAACGTGAAATTGCTATACCTGCCCAGCGCCTTCAATCGCCCGCAAAAACTCAACCGAAGCAGTGAAAAAAATCACATACCTTCCAGAGAAACAGAAAAGAATCTCACAACTTCAGTTTAAGAAATATTCCACGTCAAATCGTAAGGTAAAGATCCAAAAAAGCAAGAATATTCTTCAAAGATATAAAACGCCTTTAAAGCATCTTTTAGGATCATCCACGGCTCTTCGAAAGAAGAAGCTGACCGTTGCGGAGATGACCGCAGGAAACTTTACGGGAAGATGGAATAAAAACAGCGGCCACGGCGGTTTCAGCGCATAAGCCATGCATAAGAGTTTGGCAATAAATTGAGATCGCTGGAGGCTACGCTCCGACGTAAACAGTATCGAAGTGCGAGGAGAGAAGGAGAGGGACGGCAAGGGAGCGGTCGACCACAGGTAGGAGGTGGTGGCGAAAACAAACACGAAAGTGGAGGCGTAAAAAAGCGATAAAGGGGAAGTAAAAGGTCGAGGTAAGAAAAGAGAAGGGGAAATAGTTTGAGGAAATGGAGCGTAGTGGGCAGAAAAGTTATGGAAGGTGAGGAGATGGTGAGGGAGAAGGAACCGAAGAGGACGATAGGTAAGAATAGTGTAAGAGGAAGAAATACTATCGAGCAGGAGTAGAAACGAAAGCTGAAAACCGGAATAACCGTCAATTTTGCCTCAGTGAGAGTAAAACATGAACCGATTATTAGTGATTCTTGAACCATAACAAATATACTGAAAACAGTTGTTCAGTTCTTTACGATTGTCAGGTCAAGTGAATGCTGTAAAATTGCTGAAGGAGTCTATCAAAATCTGCTCGAACGTTTGAGATGAAAAAGGTTTTTCTAGCAGATAATTCACCCAAGCGTAACGGAGGACATTTCATTAACCCAATGTTTCTGATTTTCATTTAAGTTACAGAGTTATCGTCCATATTTCTTTACTATCGCCAAATTTGTTCTAAATAAGTTTTACAAAATTCAAATAAAGCAACGCTTTACCGAGAATTTCAGAGAACTTTTAAATACTCATAGGACATTTTCTAAGGGGAATGTACCGTTTCATGCTCGCAGTGAAACAAATCGGCTTTTTAACGGTGGATGGCAGAATAAAACCGAAACAAGTTGAATTTCGCATTTTTATTGAACCGGAACGAAAGTAATTACAGTTCGCAGCCCTGGAGGAAAGTTGGACAGAAGTGAGGGAAATATAGCTGACGGTAATTCATTAAAAGTGTATTAAAGGGACTTCTGTGTAGGCGGAGGACTGAAGAGAGGGAAGGGATGTGACGAGGAATGGTCAATGATTGATTAAAAGTTGATTGGTGGGCACGCCCGGTTGGATAATTCACGGTTGAATTCGGAATAGGCAGTGACAGGAATTAAGAGCTCAAGAGGGTTATCGATTTGAAGAGAGGAAATAACGTAGCACTCGGGAGGACGGAGAGGTGGAAATAAATGTGTAATAGTAAGAGATTATGGAGATAAACAAACATCAGAAGCAGCTCTTATTTTTTATAGGAAGCAGTTCACAAAGGTGAGACCTAATATCGTGAATTCCCTTCGAAATTTGACAAATTAAAGTAAGCTATGGCTTGAAAACATGGTCATACCTTATTATTATTACCTTGAAAACATGGTCATACCATGTACATACCTTATTTTTGCTAAAAATTGTAAACAATTACATGCTTAGAGGATGTTTAGAAGGGCGACAAACTCAAGGACATTCAGGTGACACGTAATCTAGCCAAGACGTTGGGAAGTTCTCAGTGCACCTGACCAAATATCTTGATAATTAGGAATGAAGTAGTACATTTCGGGCAATATATTATATGAAATTTGCTACAGAAATTAAGAGAGAAATCCGAAAATAAGTAACATTCTCGCTGTTCTCTTACGATATGAGCGCGACTTCCGCGTGCGCTATATTCCTCCACGTTATCACGTCCGTACACCACCTGTTTTCTCTTGGGAGACGTATCCATACTTATCATTCTTTATTCCTTAGAAACTTCCAACTCCTAAGAAGATTGGAATATGATTATTGAATTCTCAAATTTGACTTTTACAAACGCCTTGTTTACGACTAAGAAATTGATGATTATCTTCATAAATTCCTCGCTGATTTCTTCATTGCTGAAGAACATTCTTTTCTGAAAAACACTGCATAAGAGGCCTCTTCTACGCGCTTTTCTCTCCCTCTCATAGATATAGCAAAACGTGCATTTACGCTGACTTCAAAGAAGCAAACTACCTCACATTTACCCTCCCTTTCCATTTTGCGAAGAAAACTTATTTCACCGCAGTCATGCGCTACAATTTCAAGCCCATTGCCAACGCCAAAAAGATAAGGTGAGAGTTATACGAAAGAGGCCATAAGGTGCATTGGGAAAAGGGGCCTGCGCTCGCGAGAAAGGCTTACGAAAAAGGAAACGCCGTAAAATTACTTTCCGACGCTAAAACAATTTGAATAAATCTCGAATTTGCATTTCAGTGCCGCCTTCCTTTAAAAGGCTCGCCGATGTAGTGATGCTAGAGTTAAGATGGAAGTGAATTCCGCGCCAAGTTTCGAACCTGCTAACGTTTTCTATGGCCCTTCAGAGAGGCAACAGATCCCCTTCCATGGCATGTTGAGGAGGAAGCATCCCGTAAAGAGAAAACATTTCCTTTCCTGGATATTTTCCGCAAAATATTTTCCTTAATAGGGAGTTCATTACTCCATGATCGCTGAGGTATAGCTCTCGATTTATTCTGGAATTGCTTGAAATTTATGGCTTCCTCCCACGATACCCACATTTTTCGACGTTCACCTTTTGTACTTGTTTTGAGATAGCGTGTTTCATCCAGAATGATTCAAAGGGCAAAAAGGTTCAGTTCCCGTAATTTGAGCGATAAAGATTTGCGCATTGCTGCGCACCAATTACCTTTCAAGTCGATGGCAAAGGCTATAGAATAAATATATATAATAATAATTAAATATATTTTATAAGTAAATATTCTTTATTCTTTTTACTAATTGACACGTAATCTTTTCTATATAACGATCTACCGCTATTCAATAGAGAAAATGTAACATTTGTGACCTTCTCCTCCATGAACTTAAACCATTTAATTAGTAATGAGACGATCGATAATTGAAATAATTGAAAAGAATCCTCAATTGAAAGAATCCGTTAGAAAGAACACTTCAATGTGCATAAATAACATGACGGGAGGTTATTAACGGGTAATTTACATATTAAACTTAAGTATGTCACGAACGGCTAAATATTTTTCTACTGCAAACTTAAATCGAACAGATAATTATAGTAAGCATATCGCGAAGTACGAGAGCTGTATGATAAGTACCCGTGTTTAGCGACTGATGGCACTACTGACACAAAATGTGTATGCCATAATTTAACGCCATCTTTAGATATATGACTGTCTAAATTTCAGACAGATTAATCGAGTAGTTTTGTTTTGATGGCTGTTGAAAGTAGCCAAGTTCGTGTTTGCTTGTCACCATGGAGAAAGAGTAATATCGATCAGTGATTCGATTTATTTTTTTGGATGGGAAGATGTGTGAGGAAATCAAGGTGAAGTTGCATGCTATTTATAAGGACCATGCACCTTCGATTACTACCATCAGATATTGGTTGAATGAATTCAAGCGTGGCCGAACATCCGTTTTTGATGAAGAGCGCCCAGGCCGTCCGATTGGGGTGACTACGGAGGATGTAGTTAACGAAGTCATAGTTATATCGTGCTAGCAGATCGCCGTGTGAAGATCAGAGAGATTGCTGACATTGTAAACATCTCAATTGGACGCATACAATGTATCCTACACGATGGGAATGAGAAAGCTATCAGCGAGATGGGTGCCGCGTTTGCTCACAGTGGAGCAAAAACGGAATCGCCTGACAACTTCGGAGCACTGTTTGGACATGTTTAAGCGCAATCCGAAAGAGTTTCTACGGCGTTTCGTGACTGTTGACGAAACATGGATCCATTAATACACGCCAGAAATGAAAGAACAGTCAAAACAGTGGATATCACCCGGCGAACCTGCTCTAAAGAAGGCGAAAACGGTTCCATCAGCCGGAAAAGTCATAGCCACCGTTTTTTGGGATTCGCGAGACATCATCTTCACCGACTATTCGGAGAAGGAAAGGACAATCACGGGGCAGTACTATGCTGATTTGCTGGACCGATTCGATGCTGAATTGAGGAAAAAACGGCCTCATTTTGTACAGTTAACGCTTTGAAGTCAGAGTACGGCCGTTCTCTTTCGAATGGATTTCACTTCGATTTTAAATAGGTCTCGGATTCATTTTATAAGCGTACACTTTGTGGATGGCCTTCTTGGAGCACGTCAAAAACCATACACCCCCGAAAATCCCTTTCCGACAAATGAAATCGCGAAATGCGCATATGTTAAACATGGCTAGGTTTTTCAACTCACGAACCCAAAGAAGGAATTTACATTGCTAAGCATCGGTTTCCAGTAAAACAAAGTATACTTGTGCTCGACGTATGCGTGGGCGTAGGGATAAAAGTATGGCTTTATATCGTAATTTGAGTAAACTTCTGAGCCTCTGAAGAGACGTACATTATTAATTCCGCTATATCATATCATAAAATTATGGTCTCAATGAAAAGCTACTGTACAATCATTAATAGGTATGAACATTTTTGAAATATTTTAAGGAGAGATTCGCAATGTTGGCAATGCAGCAGCAATACGAGAACTGTAATAGCAATTGAAAACCAATTTTAAATGCGCCGTACGGTCGTGCTGCATTCTTAGAGTGAAATGTTTCTGCGAATTTATTTTTCGACAAATCTCTTTCGAAAAACATCGTTCTGCGCCAACGGAAACAGCTAAGATGACGGTAATTTCCAAAGATAGTTACAGAAATAACGCGGATTCGTCCCTCATTTGTCTTTCTTACAAATCGCAAAAATTAACTGGGAGCGTGTTCTAACGGTAAACTATAGCAAATCCATAGCAAAAAAGTCGATTCGCCAACATCCAGACTAGCGATGCTAATAAGTGAATTTTCTAAAGAATTAATAAAAGTTGACATAACAATGGCAAAGGTGACAAGTCGAAGGGCCACTTCTAGAAGGCTTAAGAGTGAGATAGGGGAAAAATTTTTACATACTGAACCCCTAAATGGCGTATATCTAGAAAGCCAGTTCCAGGTTGAAGAATGGAGCATCGGTAGGTATTAATGCGATCCATTTTTCATGGAGCCATCTCGTGAAAAGATGGAGCGATGAAGTTGAGCCTAAATCCATCACTGACCTCAACGGACCACGTCCACGGGATGAAAAAATAAAACGGAGTGAAAGTAAGCCTTGGCATGAAAGACCGAAGCCTCGAAAATAAAACAAGGAAAAAAGCTCGAAAGAATAGAAATAACTCTTGCATAAAACAAAAAGAGTTGGAAAGACAGGCGAGGGAGGAACGGAATATAGGATGAGGAAAACAGGAAGTCTAAAGCTGACGTCCTCATCAAAGTGAGGGATGTAATGGAATAAAAATATCCCCTCGAGAATGTATGCAAGATGAGAAACGTGGAGGTGGACGCCTCAATTAAATATGAAATTACGTTTCATGAATACGAAAGAATGACTAAGGTTTTAAAAATTTCAATAAATATATCATTAGAAAAGAGGCGAGGAATAGTAGCGTAAAGAAAAATGTAGAAATTGAACAAGGTGAAGTACGGCAAATGAAGTTAATGCGTAACTCACTGACTCCCTAAAAGGCCAACTTTTGAAAGTTCTTCATTAACTAACATTTTCTCACGAAGATTATTTTCATGGGTGTTATTCACAAATATGTAAATTTACCATGTATTCAAGACATTAGGAAATCACGAAGAAAAAGATTTTGTTATCATACCCTATTTCTTTTTAACATAAGGTATACCATAAATAGTAAATACATGGAAGTAGGTCGTATGAAATAGAGAAGCGTAGAAGAGGCTAGACATCTCTGACCTAGAAAATTCGCAGCATGCAGTGAACAAGATAGCATCAAAGAAGATATCCTGAAAGCAGTAGAGGAAGATAAATTCTCTCTAAGGAGATACTGTGGAAGATTAACGCGATGCGTTGCAAAGAAACCGAGAAACGTGATAACTTCTAGATAATTTACCACAAATACGAAGTAAATAACAATTATCTGAGCATCGAAGCTGTATTACTATAGTAAAGTCTACTTGTCTTTACAAACCATAATTGTACAATATTGTAAATTTTTTTACTTACTGCCTGATGATGGTGGCAACCGTCGACAGTTTGATTTTTCTGTAATTGTATACCCTTTAAACAGCTCCGTAAACTTTTATGAAATATTTCTGCTTTACTCAAGAAGTTTGATAGATAAGCAGACTTTAAATTACATTAAATTTGTTAAGATAAATCTAATAACCACAGAGTTTGTGCATTAGGAAGGGGAATCGAAAATAGATAGGATGTCTCACTCGTATCATTTATGAAGGAGGATGATAGGGCGGGATAGGTCTCTCCTTGGTAGACAAGCCTTTAATTCCTGTACGAACCCCTTCACGCAAGATTGACCTTGTAGTAAGAGTGTAATGGCAGTAGAGAATTACGGTTAGCGGCTGATGCGATACAAGAAATAAAAATAGAACAGAAGGGAGGAAGGAGACTACGGAAGATAGAGAAGGACCAAGACGACGTGACCATGAATAATAAGTCACTCGCTGGCAGTTTCGTCCTCTCCGACTACGTCGAGGACAGCCTTTCCTTGCACTCCTCTTTACCCCTTAAATCTGCCCTCTATGAAGGCTAATTCCAAGTCATCAAACTTGGAGCAACTCATTTATTATCACCTTACATTGCCTTTTACGGAATAATCGTTCTCCACCTCCCATTACGCCGAAATTATCATGTGGAGATATGTGATTTGAGTATATATGTCATCATTTCGTTTTGCCTTTCAATTAATATCGAATTAAATGCAATCGCTCGATACTTGGACTAATATGTCCTACAGAGTGCAGTTATGCAAATATCATACAACCTATTCAACATTGCTCTTTGCTATACCTTATACCATTTAATTATATGGTTAATTCGGCAGCTTTCATTATGTAATTAAAAATTTACATTTTTGTTGCCATGCTCTAAACAAGATCTTCAATTTCTTCATTTTCAAAGTGACAACATTTGTCTTATTTTCACGGAATCACAACCAAATTTTAAACCATGAAAAGTAAATGAATAGGTTATGTACCCAAAAGAGAGAAAATATGACAGTGACTATAGTTATACTCTTGTTAGAAATATTTTTATGGAACTGGTGAATGATAAGGGCAATTCATCAACACAAAATACCTAACATGACACACGATGTAATATAATATAGCAATTTCATCCATAACTTAACAAATCGAAGAACAATAACTAAGATTTTAATCAATAACTCAATAAATACACAACTGCTATTCTTTAGTAGAATAATTATCTTATCATTTCAAGAATATTTTAACCACAAATGTTATCAACTTTCTCAAACATTACATCTGAAAGAATTTAGTTCAAAATACGGGGACATTTCACTGAAAATAGGACACGGGACTGAACTATTGGCTACTAATACTTAAATACGAAGCAAAACAAGACGCTGTCAAGAAATTCCAGGGAAAAAATTATGAATCTTTTCAATAAATCATTCAATAAGAACTTAAGACTTAGATCCGTACGAAATACGTAACATACATTCACATTTCTGCTACAAACAGTGTGAACCTCTATGAGGTTCCTATATATAGTCTTCAAATACCATCCGTTTACACATCACTCAATTCATTCGACAGCATCGTAACCAATCACTCTTGAGGTAAAACCCGCTCGATAAGCAGATAAAGATTTTCCGTATTCACCGATCAATTCAGAGAAGACTTTTTCTGCTCATAACAAGAAAATGATCGGACTTCATCGATCATGATGGGTCAAAATAGATGTCACGGTTTAGTGGAAGATTTCAAAAATCGTACAACAAAATATATTATCTTTTTTCAAGAATTAATGTAAAAGAGCTAGAACACGCTCTTTCCCTACTGATCCTGAATTAATTTATGACTAAGATGTTAGTGAAGATACCAAATCTTACTCTAACAAATATAATAATGATAATGATAAAACGTCTTTATTAAAGGGCGAGGTTGAGACTTCTTAGTCCCTTCTTACATCAAAACCTGTGTCATTGAATATATTTCACTATGCAGAGTAATCCAACTCCTTGTATCGCCCAAATATATTCGTAATATTTCCTGTCCACAAATCCCCATTCTCATTTGATGATAATTANTTTCACTCCGTCCTGTTTTCCTGAGGAATTCCCTTTCCTCCCGTCCATTGCTCTCAATTTTCGCTCCTTTACGGAAAGTAGAAGGTAAACCGCCGTAACCATCTTCCACCCTCATTTTGATACATTATTTACACGCCCAATTCCTTCGCGGCATATGCCAGCCCTTAAATGCCTATAACCTGTACTCTCTCTGGACTTTCAACACTGCCAACCGCTGCAAACTTTCTAATGGAATGGAATTTTCGATAAAGGAAGCAATACAGAATCCGAGAGATTGAACCAATTGGTCATCTTTTGGACACGTGTTATACCTCAGAAAATTACCATGATAAATTTTCGATATTATAACTTTCAAGGAAAATATTAGGGAATTTTTAGGAATAAAAGATTACTTAATTCGAAATATTAAAAGATTACAGACTATATTATTTACTGTTAGAATAATTATATGATGTGAATAATATGTTTATGATATAATTATGAATGAAATTTGAACTTAATCAGAGGTCAAATTTGAAGAAAATTTTTAATGAAGTATTAACTTCATAGAAATCAATCAGTCGTTAGTAATTTAGAGACTATCTTGATTTGAGTTTTAAGAAATTAGCTACATATGGCCAAAAAAGTTACTGCGGAAGAGTTGACCTTTTCCAAGTAAAACTCGTGACGAAATATTGGAAAACTTATCAAGATCTCATGAGATGGGATGAAGATATCGAATTTCGTAAAACAAGGGAAGTACTGTAAATATATTACTGTATAGATTAATTACTGTACTAAATTATCAGGAAACTTCTTATTTACGATACAAATTTGGAGAAATTGGGCCAATTTGATGACGAAAATACATTACCTTAAATATTTTTGCCTAGGAATATTTGATTCATGTAGTCTTATGAATTTTATAGAGCGAGAAAGGTAACCAAAATAGACTTTAAAATTCTATCTATTCGATTTCCTCTTCCAGTCTCTAACCGGAAAAAAGTAATAGTAATTGGAATTCTAGGAGTAAAGGTAATATGCTAGACTAGGTGCATATAACAGCGCAAATGTTGAAGATATCAAGTGACATTTCTCTAATAATCTAATACCTAAGCTTACCAGTAAATACTTTGGTAGATCCGGATTCTTACTATTTAGCTTGAATATGGGCTATACAGGGTGAAATTTCTGTCATCACTCTTCTGGAAGATTTGGTAATTTCTTTGGCTAACAGCATTAATCTCCAAAATGAACAAATGTAAGCTGCAACAAAATTTCCCCGATTCAGTCAATTTTGAGGTCTTCTCGGCTATCGCTCTCTTTAATCTCTCAAATCTATTTGGCTTTCCTTTACTCCTTTTACGCTCCTTTTTTCTATTTGTTATCCCTTTATCGCACTCTTGCCCCTTTTGACCACCATTTTTTCTCTTCCCTTTTATTCCCCTTGAAACCCGTCATCCGCTTTCTCGCCAACAAATTGCTCTCTCCCCCATCATCTCATGAGTATTATCAGGAGCGATTTTCTCCCGAGAAGTTGTCATCTCAGATGGAATATCTTTTCCTCGCTCCTTCTTTCCCGCGATCTCGTAAATACATCCCAAGAACGGTCCCCTAACCGAACTCGATAACTTCTAACTATCAATCACGTAATCAATCTTTAACAATCTCATCTTCTTTCCATCTACTTTCAATTTATATCCGCTTAAAATTCATTCCCAACCTCCACCACCTCAAATGACCACCTATTTTTTCAGGAATAAATATTGATCTTTTTCGATATAGGAGTATTTTTAATAAAGGTATACCTCCAATGATGAACAAAATTCATTCCAAAACATCCAGCATTAGCTGAAATTAGATTTTTTTGGCGTCCCAAATAATTTATTACACATACGATATATACAGCAAATACACAAAAACCTTTTGCAAGCAATAATTTACAACATCCAATTTGCCTTGATCATTATTATAATTGAGCTAACAACATGTGTAGGTATACCAAAACATTCATTAGCTGTGCCAACGAATATTAGAAATATTCGTTGGCACAGCAGTAAAACATGCATTACATGCAGTAAAAAATAGTTATTTAACAGAAAATATCGTTAGGAGCGTTATAACCAGCCGATAAATCATTATATCCTCCAATGGAAAGTCCACTCAGCCCCTAATTTAATATTACGGATGAGTAGATAGTCTAGCATTAAAATATTCCATTTGAAATACCAATGCCCTCAGAAAGAATAATTTACTTTAAATGCACAAAGACGCCCAGAGAAAAATACGAACAAAGTCATAGGCAATTTATCCAATCGAGCTTGATAAGACTAAGACTAATACGGTGACAAACTAAACGTCGAGTATTAAAAATTGAAAATGTTCTTACCGATAAAGAACTGGTGAAATAGCAAAAAGTACGAGAATTTATTAAATACCATCTGAATTTTTGATATAACAAACGAATCGCCTAAATGTTTCATGATTAATCAATATTTCTAAAATATGTGCGATGAGAATAAAAGAATTAAAACATTTTCATGCAAATTAAAATAACAAAGTTATTTAGAACTTGCGAGAGTAGCAGCTTATTCGAAAAGCTGAATGAATGAACTGGACCAAGTTTTATTGAAAGATTCCAAAACTAACATTAAATACTTTAAGCAGAGAAACTGTAATAAGTGTTCCCAAAAAAACAGTTGCGAATTGAAATACAGACTTAACATTTATTAACGTTGAATATGTATGAGAATTATAATTTTCGCGAGATTGACGAAAATTGCAATTACAATCACTTCGAGCACTATCATAACTTACGCTCATATCAAACGATACAAATATTGCTGAAGGTAACAATAAATTGGATCAGTTTCCTCCGATCAACTTGTCATTCATCGTCTAAATGAATTTATTATTAAGAGCAAACTTCGATACCCTTTTGACCTATGGTTTACCTACGTTGCCTCGTCTTGCTCATTCCTTTTCATGTGACCCGCTTTATTAATTCTCTTTCTTCTTCGCATACTCGGCCATCCCTTTTCACTCCGTCCTGTTTTCCTGAGGAATTCCCTTTCCTCCCGTCCATTGCTCTCAATTTTCGCTCCTTTACGGAAAGTAGAAGGTAAACCGCCGTAACCATCTTCCACCCTCATTTTGATACATTATTTACACGCCCAATTCCTTCGCGGCATATGCCAGCCCTTAAATGCCTATAACCTGTACTCTCTCTGGACTTTCAACACTGCCAACCGCTGCAAACTTTCTAATGGAATGGAATTTTCGATAAAGGAAGCAATACAGAATCCGAGAGATTGAACCAATTGGTCATCTTTTGGACACGTGTTATACCTCAGAAAATTACCATGATAAATTTTCGATATTATAACTTTCAAGGAAAATATTAGGGAATTTTTAGGAATAAAAGATTACTTAATTCGAAATATTAAAAGATTACGCCTTATTTAGGCCTTACTATCGCAACATTATTAGGCTAATTCCTTTTTTACTTAGCTTGAAAATTTTCGGAGTAATTTTATTTTTATTTTTTTACTTTATTGAATTTCGAACATATTATTAGTAAGAGTTGAAGACGTGAAAAAGTAGTCCTGTCTATATCTTCTTTAAATATACGCTGAAAAAAGCGTGAAGTTTTGAAACAAATCACACATAATAAAAACCATGAAAGCGAATTATTTGCACTGTATCGACACATTCTTGAAAATAAAACTTATTTAATTCACCGCACGTTACGAGATTTTTTTAAAGTTTGACCACCACAAAATCATTTTCAAAAACGAATTACGGCAAATATCCTTCAAGCATCTGACATTTTGAATTGTTTTAGAAATTATGAAGACAATGAGAACAATAATAGACTGATTTCTAGACAGATTTTTTTATTACCACCAAGTAAACAATGTCTCCCTCCTCCAATCAGATAATTTTAAGGTTACGACTATAATTTATGTGTCACCCAACTTATTATGTCACTTAGGAGGAAAACAGATCGCCAAACACCATGAAAAGTACAATATCAGTTACATGCTATTGCCAATTTGCCAATTACGAAGAACAGATACAGAAAAACTATTGAGATCCTCGGCCCTCTCTTCGCAAAGTAGTCTCATAAACCTGATAGAGAAAACGAAACTTTCCTTGCTCGGCTTTAGCCGAATTCACATGCAAAGGAGTACGATTGATCCGCAAGATAAGGCACACGGTAATTGATGAACTAGCGAGCTAAAAATAGACGCTGATTCATTATTTGCCTGAAAGAACGCTATGTTGTATGAGGGGTATTGGTCACGCCATCGTCATTCCGCCAAGGTCAGCTTTCATATTTAAGTTTCCGTGAGAGAACGAAGGGAAAGGTTGAGCATATGAAGAAAGACACACAGAATATGTCGATGAAAGAAAACAAGACATTTCAGGGGATCAATTCTCCCAGGGAATAAAGAATCCTATTTTTAAATTTATTTTCTAACGATAAAAATCCCCGCCCTCGACAGCGAGCGGTGGAGGAAATAAAAATTAGAGGGCACTTCAAAGAGAATCTCGTATCGGGATCGATGCGATCAATAATTCAACGACATAATCGCAGGCGAAAGAGGAATAAGCGAAGAGGAGGAAACGGCGAAGAAAGCTCTCCACTTCAATCAACTAAAATCCCATCTACCGGATACCGTGAAAACCAAGGGAAATTTTTCCGTTAAACTTCGGAAGATTTTCCGCATTCAAGAGTCAACCATAGCTACGCTAGTCTTCTGAAACCATGTAATCATCTTCGTTATTTCGCCTCTCCTTTATCATACACATGCTTCACCCACTTCCCTGCTTCTCTACCGACGACGCCAAGGCCTTATTCATTTCTTAAGGGAGAGAGTGGACACAAATGCGGCAAGTTTACTTTCCTCCCCTTCGCTCCCAAACCACGTCCCTTCGCCCAATGACCGTAAAACTTTGGACGGATATTACGCACGCGATTCTCATTACACGCTTGAATACGTGTAGGCAATGACAACAAAAGACTTCCTATCAGTACACTTTTTCTCACTCCTTCGTTACAAGACAAGGATCGAGTTCGTTCCGAATTAACTTTTTTCGTTAAAATTATCGCCGTGAAAAGGTTTTCTATAACCTTATATTATGTGTGGGTGTGTGAGTGTACATACACGAGTATATGTAAATACACATACTATATTGTAACGTTTTATATTATATAAAATTATTGTTAGAAAAAGTAAACGTGAAAAGGTTAACTAAGTTATACTGACTTCTGTCATTAATTATTTCGTTTACCCTGTCACTGGATTCTTGCTATTGAACCAAATTTTTCGAGGATGTATCATCTGCGTTGTGGACTAACGGGTCCGCAAAAGCTTGAATGTAGGTCTATTCTTGCGTTGTTAAATAACCGTGCTGCAATGATCCGACAGATGGAGAATTAAAATAAGTTTATATAGAGCTATGATGAATGTAATAAATTCATTCCACCAATTAATACGCATTTGAAATCATCTGAATTAGACGCCTTCACCGGAATCGAATTAATCACATATTCAATTAATAGTAATTTTGCTCAAATTAAAAATTTATTATTTAACTGATATTATTTTGTAATTAAAGCTTCACTTTATTTATGTAATTAAAGCTTCACTTTATTTATGTAATTAAAGCTTCACTTTATTTATGTAATTAAAGCCTCATAGAAGATACGTCTCCATATTTAGCTTTTCGCTGATGATATCCATCGATTCTACTATTCTAGAAATTTTAATTCTCCCACTAATCGGACAGTTTCGAATATACTGTAAAAGTTAAAGCCCCACCGATTATCTTGTACCTACATTTGCTCATTATTAAGCGATCCTACTTCCCTTATTTATGCGTAAAAAACACTTCTTAAGGCAACAAGAGATTTAATTAACTGGATAAAAAGTGAATCATAATTAGAGAAAAATTAATTTGTCATTATCCGATGACCATGCGTTTTATTTCAAGTTTAAATTTCTTTAATTCGTGATTTGCAGCAATCTTTAGAATTTAGAACAAGATAGAGTAAACACAGAACATTCTTATGTAAAATCATACTCACAAATGTTAAAGTAGGTACACAAAAAGGAGTAAAGAAGAAACGACTGAAGAGAGAATCCTCGGGAAATCTTACCTGTAAATGAAAAAAAGAAATATTTTTAGGTTTTATAAATAAGTAGTACAATAAATAATGAAGACACAGAAAACAGATTAATTCAATACTATACATAAATTTTTCTAAATTAAAATATTTCATTTAGGCCATCAGCATAAATTACACAATTTGGCATTTATTATTGCTAACTATGGCACCAATTGCTTCAGTTAAGGAAAATAATAACTTAATAAATGGACTACTAGCTATTCTGCTATTACATTTTCGAAATAATCGTAATTTTAAAGCAAAATTACTGTTTTAGAACGAGATTGTCAAAATCAAAAAGTTTTTTATTAGTATGATGTTTACACTATTCAGTAAATGGAAATTTGGGAATAAATTACAGACAATGTTGTTATAAAGACTTCAGATTGCTCCTTTTTCTTCGAATAAATTCCAGAGTTTTTTATCTATTATGACCATTTTGACTGTGTAACTTAACCAAAAACGGTTCATGACACTACTGAATAGAAATACATATTCATTATAAGCTTCAGTTATCGTGCCATTTGTTACAGAGCGAAATTAATGCGGATATAACTTTTTAAGGAGATATAATAGGTAAAAATCAGAACTTAGTAACGAGACAATGTCAACATATAGGTCAAAAAACCGACATAGCTTAACTCATGATGTAGACTCATTGTCAGATCATAATATGCTAATGATAAAAACTGAGCTGAAACTTTAAAAAATTCTTCAGGCCCAAAATAGCTCCTAAATGGAATCTACTAGTAGAAGCCCTTAGGAATGAGAAAGCTAGAGAGTTTCAAGAGTCTGTTAGTAAGGATCTAGAGAGTAAGGGAAGATAACTTACCATAGACAAGGGATGGGAAAAGATTACAAAAAGAGTCAAGGATAGCGCCCAAAGAATGATTGGGAGGGTCAAGTGAAACAAAATTAGGAAACAGTTCGTGACGGTAGAAATGATAAATAAAATGGAGGAAAGAAGAAAATGGAAAAGGGTAAACACTGAACATGGGCGTACGTAGAATGTACAGGGCACTAAACAACGAAATGAGAAGGGAAACAAATAGGGCAAGGGAACAGTGGTGGAATGCTCAATGCAACGAAATAGAAAAGCTGAAGGAAAGCGGGAGGGTCGATCTATGGTATATAAAGGTGAAAAAACTAACGGAGAATAAAAGAAGCAATAGAATATCCAGAATATGGCCAGAGGATTTTACCAAAACGATCCTGATTCCACTACAGAAAAAGAATAATGCTACAGTGTCGGAACTATCGTACAATAAGTTTAATATCTCACGCGGCAAAAGTTATTGTAGGGTTTTGAATAGGAGGATTAAAGGAAAAATTAAGGAGTAAATTAGATAAGACCAGTTAGGTTTTCAGAAGGGAAAAGGAACGAGGGATGTAATTGGGGTAATGAGGCTACTGAAAGACTCGAGATTAGAAGGATGGCCAACCTATTTCCTCTGGAAAGAATTATTGAGAGAAGAATACACGGGAAAAAGCTGAGGAGAAGACAGAGACAAAATTTGTTAGATGGCATAAAGGGTGGGGTGGGTTACCGGAAGGTGAAGGAAATGGCGATTAGTGGAGTATAATTAGGGCACACGAACCTAACGAAAGGTAGAAAACTTATGGCTTAACTCACTATTATTTAAAATATTTCGTAAGGTTTGCGCTAGTTCGTAACGTATAATTATTTTATTCTATTATTTATTCTTTTATCGCATTGAATTTGAGGTTTTTATGGCAAGTCGCGAGGAGTTTTAAGTCTTACAGCGGATTAAAGAACCTTATAATTAATTCAGAATGAGATTAATCTTAGTCTTTAAATAAATTATTCTCCGTGAGCGGCAATACTTAATATCCTCAGGAAATAAAAATGAAAAGAGGCTCGATTATTTAACACACGCATAACATTTTCTTAGGCATAAGATTTTCCAGAGCAGTTGCTAAGGCCGTGCATTCTCCGAACTTGGGATTTTTCTAATACTTTTTCGAGGCACTTAGTCCCTTCCGCAGAAAAATAAGAAAACCTCTCTGACCGAAACTAAGCCCTATCAATTTCTCTTCCTTTCGTTTCGTACCTTCGGGTGGTGGCGTGATGGTGTCTGTGAGTATCCATGAGTCACGCAACAACCTTCAAAAGAGACGAGATAGAAAAGAATGGGAAACAGAAAGAAGTCGCTTTCGACTATTTCCGATGCACCTCAACGATGTTGCCGTTCTATGGAATTTGCGGTCCGATTTTCCTACTTCACTGTTTCAGATGTGTACTGCTTATTAATGAGGAAACCAATAAAACAACTTATTGACAGGCGATTAGAACAGCACGAAATGTAATTAAATTGTATTCGAGCGTGCAGCTGTTTCGTAGCTTATTTTACTTTTGACGAATAAGCTTAGTGCTCTCGCTTGATGGATCGAGTTTAATCAGCCTTTCCGACGCTGAAAAATTTCTCTAGGATATATTTAAGCATTTTCCGCATCGTAATGAAAGATTTCTCGTGCGATTCGAATATAAAAAAAGAAAAATATTTCGTCATAATTTCAGGAGAAAATACATCGTATTCAATTCGCTCAACGTCATTAAGTATGCAAGTTATGCTGATAAATAGCTAAAAGTAGACCACGCGTCACAGGAATGCATGAAAATGTAGAGTGATCTTTCAAATAATAGCATTATTGAAACTTTCAAAACAATATACTTACTAAAAATGGGATTCCGTAAATCTTACTTCATTACGACGGTGGTGTGAGGCAAATAGCATTTCTCCATTTAAATTAATTTTACCACAATGCTTGATTCCACCCTACCTATTCCAAATATCGAATATACCCCTACAATTTGCCACCTTTAGAATTTATGAAATCTTACAGGAACAATGGAAACCAGAAGATCACAGAAAGATACATTCCACTCCAGATTTCCATCCAATTTTGAAACTAAAAACAGTACCTCGAGAGGAAAATTGCCTTCAATCTTTGAATCATTGCAATGTCCAACAATAACACATATGAAGCTCGACTATATTGCGGTAAAAGAAAAAATCCATACTTTGAGATTGCACCTTAGATTAAAATATTTTTTGCTCACAAAATATCGAAAGAAAAAAATTGAGAGCAAGTAGCATAAAACATACCCAAAATATCCAGCAGAAAACTGATAGCATACGGGTAACCCAATCATAAAAACGAGCAAAATATTCCAACTTCTTCACCATGGTAGATGTGGGAGCGAAAGCCATTCTTTCAAAGGTCACGAACATTTGAAAGCCCAAACACCTGTCAGTCATCAGCATTAAAACCGTTATCGAAACACAATCGAAATTCTCGGAAATCTCAAATGAAATCATAGGGAATCACGCAACGACAGTATGACGTCTATCGTAATTTCTAACCTTGCCTCCCACGTAAAAAGTTATGGAGGCAGAGATATTCTATCAAGCAGATTTTTTATTAATGATAAGAACTCATGCACCGATTAGAGCTGAAAATATATATTAGTACCCTTTACCCTAATGAAGAATGTTTTTGATGGTAAGCACCCATTAAGTATCACGAGATCTTATCTACTAATATGTTGCTAATTAAAACGCATATATAACATTAAAATCATAACATGTATCAGTGAGAATACTCTCATAATAATCCTCAAAAACGCTTTAAAAACTAATAATGTACCTTAAAAATACGATCATCAGAATATCGTACATTTTCATTTGGATCGTACATGCTAATTACAAAGAAAATGACCATAAAATCTTTAGACCTATTACTATTTTAAATAACATGTAATTGTACATTTACATTTATTACTTAAATGGATTCGAGACAAAGGATTTAATCAACCTTAACATTAGTAAACCAAACCTCATTATTAGTATGTGTGACGAGATTAACAAAACTACGATTCTCTACAAATAAAGCGTGTTAAGGCAGGGATTAAAGAAGGGGAAGAGTCTGGTTGTAGTTTATCAACATAAAAGAAGTAGGGCAAACATTATGAAAGGTTTTATAAAGAGAATATACACTTATTTGCATTAGGAATCCTATTACGCACATTAAGTTCTGGCAGTTATGTAAAATTTGAGTGTTTATTACTTGTAAATCACAAACATAAGTAAAATATTATGAAACTGAGCCGTAGCAAAATCGCTGTCAATAAATGCTAGTGCTAGATGTAGCGATCAACTGAAAGGCTAGGAGGATAACAAGCTTGCTTCGAAATTAAAACGGCCATATAAAAAATGAAAGGGTTTGGAGGAAATGAAAATAATAAATGACAGAGGACTGAAATTTGCTGATGACCATAGCGTAGCTAAAACGAAGAAAAATAAGAATCAAATCCGTTATAGGATCGAATCCAGCGCTCATCAACGAGCAACCCTAATGTACTAGTTATTAGTCTGCATAATCACTATCTTTAAATTAATCCCGCACTTCCTCTGGCGAATATGCTACTTACAAGCAAAAGACGATGGCCACTAATGACTACCATTTGTCGCGTCCCTTAACACCGATTGCGCTGACCTTAATAATGCCATTATCTCTCACGAGAAAATGTAGCCATCAAAAGCAATTGCGAGTAAGGTTAGCAAAGGCGTTCCGGGACTTATCGAACCAATTCGGAGAATTTCTCCAAAGTAGTCTCCCATTACCCTTCCATGCATTATTGAGCGGGAAAATGCATGACATAGGATTTAACGCGACGCGACAACTCTCAAAACTATATACGCTTGCCAAATCCACCTCACAACCCAATGTTTGCACAAACCCCTTCCGAGTTCAAGATAATCCGCAGCTTGATTTCCTCGGGAGAGAGCTCTGCTGATCTCGAAGGGTAAAGGAATATAGATTTCCAAAATGGGAATAAACTTTACAAACTCATTGAGTGAGAAGTTCCATTTCACCGTATGCGCATTCGAGTTTTCGGTTTTATACGCGCGAGTGGATAGATAATGTAAATGTATCGATTAACACACCATTACGAGACGCGCTCTGCAAGAAACGCCTCTTTCTAACGCAAAATTCCAAAAGGGTTATTTCATCGTTATACTTTGTAAATTTCTTCATCGAAGACGATATCAAGATTATATTCATTACCAGTCATGTTTTTCAAACTGTTGTTCATGACTTTGGAGAATACGAGAGCTAAAGCAACTAAAGTATGACTGCTGCTAAATAATGGTATTCAACTTGTTTAATCCAGGTTAAATTATATGGAAAACTTTAACATAGGGTGATGGTGCTGCACTTGTACAGACTATCTCTTGGATTTTACTTATCTCTTTTTCAGTGAAGACCTCTGTCAACCGTGACGGGTAGTTGACAATTTTCAATAGTTTCGTCACTTTTAGTTTAATTCATATGTCAGGAAAATTTTGCTTTGCAACCTCTACTATTTCAGCGTTTCGGCTACTCGCAGTACAGGCCAGACCTGTTAATAATTACAATAGTAGTGAACATTTTTTGTATTTCTAATTAAGATATGTTTCTGTGTACATATAAATAAATAAAGTTACCGTTATCGCTTAGATTTTGATATTTCCGAGAGTTCTTTGAATCAAGTCATTGTTGCCCCCTTCGAAAAACTGAATTTATACCTTTGAAGTAACTGGAAAAATGTGAATCTTTTTCTTTACATTTTCGTTGATAATACATATTTCGATGCGAATACATGTTACTATCTGTTGGAAGTATAACATTTTTAATTGAATTTCCAAATTTTGTATCACATTTTGCGAATATTTCAAAATGAGAACATAAGTCAAATATCAATAAGAGTCATAATAATAAAACGACTTTATTTTAAGGCGAGACTGAGACTAGTTAGACTCTTCTTACATCAAACCCTACGTCATAGAAATTTTTAAAGAAAGAGGTTTTGGGAATAAAACGAGATAAAGACCAATAAAAAGAAGGAAATGTTATACAGGTTTTAAAAAAACTAAGTTTGCATTTAGGAAAAAATAAATCTCTGAAAGAATATTCAGAGGGTTTTAGTCTCTAAGGTCTGCCATAATTTTAGTACATCGCAAGCATTTTTATAATATCAAAAATGAAATTCCAAATCATCTCCTTACTGTGTTTAAATTACAGAGCAAAAAATTCAAGTGGACACCATAGAATGCAACTATGTTTATGTTCTCTTGATCAAAACATTGAATGTGTTTTTATGTGTAACACTGTAAATATTGAAATCACATTAAAGATTGCATCTCCAGTTCTAACTGCTTCACAGGTATTGGCAATTGTTCTCTGCTTAAGTTTTACTCGGCAACTTCAACATTTCAAAAATAGTCTCCGTCCCATTATTAGAAAAAAACACTTAAAATTGGAAACACATCATGTGGACTAAAAACTCTCCCATTCATAGCACGAGGTGCTTATATGTAAAAACGAAATTCTCTTCCTTCTGAACTATTAAAATACCTTTAATTTGAAAATCCTTTTTATTGATGATTTATCTGGATTCATCGACTTTAGAGTAGCTTTTTTTCTAATGGTACGTCGAAAGAAAAACTAGCATATCAAAATTCAAAATAAAAACAACCACCTTCCCTTATAAATATCAAGAATTGTCTATAAAGAGAGAAGAATGATTGAAATTTTTCTAGAAAGGGTAAACTTTGATACCTTAAACATTAACTTATCTTAAAACAGTGAATTGTGAAATATCACACATTGCTCATAAACAAAGAATCAAGTAAATCTTTCAGGGAGAGGCAGAATATTCAGGAAAATTCGAGAATATAAGAAACGAGAAAAGTTACAGAAGTGGTAAAATGACTGTTCCAACTGGGAAATGTAAATTTATTCTGATCAGAAAAGGAACGGCATGGGATTTAGAGCTCACACTGGATGGAATGTTCCGGATATCGTTTCTTCTACAAGATGAGCTCGGATTTCAAATGCAAATAAAGTAAATTCTCCAGAATTTATACATCAATTTTTCTCGATCCATTTGAATGCATAATCTAGCTACTGCCCGGGGGAAAACAAAAATACATTAAGCGCATTCAATTAGATACCGATCAGAAACGTCACATCCCTACGCATTACATAAAAAGTTTCCTGCATAAAAACACAAAAACTAGAGAAAAATGGGCAAAATCTAAAATTTACATCAAAATTGAGGTAATGGCATTTGATATTCAATTTAGTATATAATACCAGATTATTAAAATTAGAATTCATTTAATTGACCAATTAATTTAACACCCAATTTCAATAGTCTCGCAGGTTAGGTTTTAATGAAAGAAAACGAAAGATTAAAATATTAGATAAATTTATACCAAAATTGTTTACATAATTTAGAAAAATTTATTAAAAAAGTAAGAAGTAGAATGTACTATGGTAAAACATTAATGATCTCCCTGAAGTCGTAATTTTATCAAAAACCGCCTCTACCACAAAACATGACGCTTATCACAACTCAAGTCGACAAGGAATTTAATGAAAATTTTCCAATAGAATCATATTTTTCCGTAATTAAAAGAAAAATTCGTGATTAAAAAATAAAATAGAATACGTGCGGATTAATCAGGTATTCTGCCATAATTAAAAGAATGCCCAAAGTTTTAAGACCGCTACAACCTGGCAATTATTGACTACACAAAAATAGCATTGTCCTCGTATGTTCAATTTGCCGAGAAAATGGCAAAAATTATTCACTGAAAACACGAATTGGTTATCTAAATGATTAATAGGAATATGAGGTCAAATAGAGATTCGTGGGCCAAAAAGGAACAAACGTGGTTAGGGAGAGGTAGGAGCTAAGTTAACGAGGTATCTCGACCTACTTCAGACACCCTGTCCTGAGTTACGTGATTGAAGAAATGTGGTAAGAGATGAAAAAGTGCCTCGACAAAGAAAGCATCTAAAAAGGGAATGAATTAAGAACTTCAAAAGAATAGAGATGTGTCGAGAAATGTCATCGCCTCGATGCAGACTTAGATTGAGGTGTCAGGAAGAATATTTTCCGACGAAGATTTAACGGCAGTAAGATTAGGCGTAAATGATTTCCACTGTAATATCTCAGTTGATTAGAAACCACAATCATTTCACCACCATAGCAAATGCTTGCCGAGGTACATGCAAGCCGCACGAGGGTTCTTACATAAAAGTTGCCGCATAGACATTTTTTTCACAATGTGGCACAACACAACGAAGTCATTTGCTTGAGAAATATTTACATTTTGATATATGATTTTCCGTCGATCTTTCGTTAAACCACACCGACTCAAGGACTTAAACTACACCAAATGTTACCATTCCTTCCTCGGAGGAATTAAAACTTTAAAACGAATTTGATTTTCAACCAACATAATATTCGTGAACACAAAAACTGATATTTATATACATAGTTAATAAAAATTACGTCCAAATTAATCATGCATAGGAGAAGTTTATTCCCACACGGGAATTAAGTCATGAAATTTATTTTGGACGCTAAAAAGCCTTCAAAATTATTCTGAACTTCATCTTCAAATTGTCAAAGGCAGATGATAAGCAAAAACTTCTGCTGGAATATCTAATAATTAAAATCTAAGAGCTTCTCATGAAATTCCATTGATTTAAATTTGAAATTTTTAATAACCGACTTTCTCTAATGGCATTTCAGTTCCCCTGAGAAACATCAAAGAGTCGCATTTTATTCACGGTTAACGTGTTATTCTCGGCGATGAAACAGCGCGTACCCCTTCAGAAAACTAGGCCATCTATCACAAAAGGTTTTAGCCGAGGATAAACACAAATGCAGAGCGCCATAAGTTTTTTAAAAAACTCCAGGTAAATAAACAGTCGCATGTTCACGAGGCGTATTTTCTGCTGTTTTGCATTTCGGTTTAGATGAAATGAAACATCGAGATTTCTTTTCATTAAAATATAGAGTGGCAACAGATGAGCACGCGTACTATATTTGTATACATAATATTATGACTCCTGAGATATTATCACGGATGTCTCACTTTCGGCTGAGCCTCAGATGCTACATTCCAAGGAGAGACGGCAAATTCAAGAAACCGTGAATCTCCCGACGGAAACTCAGTTATTTACCCTGGAAAGGGATCGAGGTCGAATCAATGAGAACGAGCGAAGCGTAAAACGGTGCAAAGATGGAGAGTTGTTGAGGGAGATGCTTTTCCTGGAATTTATTTCGGTTTCCTTTCATCATCGTTCTTCGAAATAAAGAGAACGACATTGATTCCACGATGGATCTGTCGCACTGCCATGAATATTTTTAACGAAAGCTTTAGAAGCTTCGTATTCACGTATAGCTGAACTAACGAAGAGGAAACTGCAAGAAACTTCAATGAGAGCCAACTTCTTCAGCTTTGTCTGCTTCACAACAATGTCTCCAGTCGATTCGCCAAAGATTGATGGTTTACAATAATAACCACTTTCGATTGAATGAATCCACAATGCATTCTACTGAAACTCTCCCAGGCAATTTAAATTATTGGTTTATTTATTTTTATGACACAATTTGGCCTCTTAGTCAGGTGGCAATCCTCGAGGGGAGTCTAACATTCTAAATACTTTTTAACATTGCCTTGCAATAGTATGAATAGAAAAGAGATCGTCACGTTAAATTTGGAAAATATTTTTGAGAGGTTTTTCGTGATTTTCAGTGCAAATGGGATGATAATAAATTTTATTTTTTCGTCTTTGTTTTTTGTTATGAGTGTTGTGTTACTTGTTAAATTTTGTTTATGTAGATGTTTTCTAAAAATATTTTTGAGAGGTTTTTCGTGATTTTCAGTGCAAATGGGATGATAATAAATTTTATTTTTTCGTCTTTGTTTTTTGTTATAAGTGTTGTGTTACTTGTTAAATTTTGTTTATGTAGATGTTTTCTAAGTATATTGTCAATTAGGTCTGGTAGGTATCCATTTTTAACGGCGCAGGTTTTTATGTGTGTGAGTTCCTTGTTAAAATCTGAAATTGTCAGGGGGATATTTAGTAATCTGTGTATCATGAAACGAAATTGAGACAATTTATGAGAGAAGTGGTGCATAGAAGAAATGACCAAATAACTTTCGACATATACGAGAAAATAATCGTATAGAAAACCAACACACAACGATTTATACATCCCCTTTGACTCAAATCACCACTTCTCTCATAAATTGTCTCCATTTTTCTGCTCGCTTTCCTTGGTTTCTAGATTATTATCACCACGTCCAATATAACTAGTAAATTTAAACATGGTACGGAGTTAATTCAAGCCATCTTCGGCAACCCATATTTTGGTTCAATTGTTACCGAATAATCTAAGTGTGTATCTTCCCGACCTTACGATTCCAACACCAACTAGCTAACGCTTTCGTCTTTCTTGCGCCTGACTTAAAATCCTTAAAGGAGAAGAAATCACGTCGTATAAAGATGGATTGATTGAGTAAATAAGGTGGAAAAAATAATAAAGTTAGCATGTTATTAAAATCATAGGATCTTATTTAAATCGTATGCAGTAACAGTCCAATAATAATGAACTAAAAGAGAAAAAGTTTATATAACTTACTAGAAATATCTAAAAGATAATACAACTTTGCTGATTATCATCAATCGATTGTTTTTCAAAAGGGCGACTTAAAAAAGTGCTAGAGCGATTTTTGTGAATTTTTAATGTTCTTAACTCAGCATGAGTGAGAGCGTTGAACATTAAAGACGGAAAATGTTTTCCGAATTACAATAACGGATTCCTTCTTTGTAACTTTTCTCATTCATTTCACCATATATGTATTTTCTGAAATTGTGCTTTATAAAATTATGAACCATCAAAATATGTCTGGCGATGACAATCACAATACAGCTGTTTATATAAAACCAGCTAAAATACTGAATCCGAGCGGATGGAATGTGAAAGTCACAGTAAACTATCAACTTTCAATTTTAACATTCCTCAATAAGTGCTTCTCTGAAAAAGCATGGGAAAAAGTTTAAGAATAGCATAAAGAACAATTGCTTCTGAGGCATTAGATGACTGAATTCAATTTTGAGCTGAATTTAGGAAGAGAACCAATTAATCTGCCTCACGATGAGTTCGGTCTGGAGTTTCGATGGTTAACGAGGTTATCACAGAACCATTGCAATTGTCGCTTCATCACCAGGTGAAATGATACACACAAGCGCAGACTAACAAGTAAAAATGTTTTTTTCCTAAATTACTCAAGAATTTGTGGCATCGGCCGGTTTTTTGTATCTTGACATTGAGACAATCCACGGATACAACCTAATAAAACTGTATGTACCGAGAGACCAGGGCTTAATATCCGCGAAAAATTTCTCAAAGTTGAGACACAGCGATAAGGACATGTAGTTTCGGTGAACAGACTGTCGTAAACCGGTATCTTATGTACTAACAGCATAAGCTTACACCTCTTATTTTTAGTAAAGATAAAATTATTTACGGATGGATATCACCCAAAGTACCTTAGCTCTTTCCCATAGCTTTATGAGTAAACATTTCCTAGCATGCAGTAAAATAGACAATATTTCAGTAGTGACCCTTTGTTGTTTGAAAACTCATTGAATGCCCCCCGCGGTGGAGGAATGTGATTACAGAACTTACCATTGCAACGTTGATGCAAATTGACCCGCATTACAAATGAATTACGCACACGCCGACAGGACCGGTTTGCAAAAATAATACCGTGGAAGCAATACAGCCGTGGCGATTGGTACATTTCGCCATTATCATATTAAGGAGACTACGGGCTTCGGAATAATGCATCGAGTAACTGTGTTTGGAGGGAAAATTACCTCATGATGATTCTCGAGCGGTGACTCTATAACTACAAAAACCACCCTCCCAGGAAATCTCCCGTATTTCAGCATGTGCGCAAAACTCATCGGTTGTACCTTCGTAATGACGCTGCTTACCAGTTCATGAATAAACAAGAATATTTTTTCAATGAAATACCATAGCTACAGAGATGAATGATATACAAGCGAGAAGTCAGAAGGCGAAAGAAGAAAAATAGTCAAGGAACTACTTCAGTCAAATGTCAGTATCTACATTCATATCTGACCTGCATGCCACCTGTCAGCATATGGCAGAGGTATTAACCCCAATCGACATATCTTTTTATTATATCAGCGGATCGTGTGAAATAAAGAATAAATTATTTCAATGATTTATCCCCGTGAAAATCTCTTATTTCATATTTATTGTCAGATAGGCCGAGATTTAAAGGAAATCGCACAATATCAGTATAGTTTATGTTTTCCGTTAATTTACTCCCATTCTCTCGAAAAATCCCACTAAAAAAACAATTCTATATTACTTTATCTATCAGCCTCTCTTAGAGAGAAATAGACTTTCGAGTGGAGAAACCCTAAACAATATGGAAAATGCTCTATTCTACAGTATTCTATGCCCATATTTTTAACGCGAAATAGCTAAAAATAAATTACGTAACGTACGTAAACACGATCTTTGTCCAATTTAACGAGTTTGATCTCTTCATAATGCGAATGCGTCGCGTTCTTGCTTTACAATTCAGTAACTAAGGAGAGAATTGCGAGCCATAAATTTTCAATTTTACCAGCTCCTTCTATCACTAGTCGACAACGTAAAAAAATCTCGTAGGAGCTCAGATTTTGTTTGCGAATGAAATGAAACAATGAAACATGTATGATCTTAGCTAACCACTGTGATGAAATTACCATCAGAATTGTAGTTACAATTAAATGGATTCTTCGTGTGAAGGACCTTACAGCTCCCCAAATAAGTTACTTTAAGTAAGAAAGGTGGATGAAAGAAAATCGCTGTACATTATTCTGGAACGACGTCTATCGAAAATACGTAACTACCAGAAATCACCTAAACAGTGCTCCACCAATCGCCAAAGGATGGAAATTCTTCCAAAGACTCCCATTACAGAAGAAAGGAGACCCCTTTTTATTCCCCTGCCTATTACCGAAGTACTTTCAGCAGTAATGGACGTAGTAGTGTCCTACTTATCCAACAGCACGTCAATCACGACAATGACTCTCCCGTTAAAGCGACTTTAGACATGGCTCATGAAAGAACCAACGCACCCTCGAAAACAGTGCGGATGAATTGCTCGCCTGCGCTGCAACTCCAAAGTTTCGATCTCATCGAGGGAGAGGAAGGAAAAACAGAGAGGAGCTAGTTAGAACAGCATCCTCGAAGGCTTGGGAACGACCGCAGCAGTCAACCAAAGGATGCAGGGGACTGGAGACTTCGAGGTAAGGAGCAATGGGGCGTTGAAAACTTGCAAGGAGGCTAGGAGAAGGGGACATTGAGAGTAGGGAGGAAATCATGAAGGCAGAGGTGGGATAAGACACAAAGGATGGGAACATGAGTGGACGGCGATTCACGGTCGCGCTTCCTTTATCATATTTTTTCCAGTTGCCGACATGCCTGGGCTCTGAATGCCGGCAAAGACCTCTTTGAAGCGTCGACAATGGGGTCTCCATATGCTGCGGGAACAGAAAGGCGCGCTGGCCGCCCACTTCTCTTCTATCTCCACTTCTCTATCTGGTCGCGCACCTCTCCCTTCCGCCGCTTATCCCTTTTTTCGAAAACACTCCCTCCTGCGACCATCCCTCAGGACAAAATGCATAGTGCGTGAGTTGATGTTTGCCACGGGGTGAAGACAAACGAGGCATAAGTCCAAAGAGGGCTGTATCCAGATAATGTGGATATCGACTGAAGAGTTTAACCAAAAGGGACGGCCGAAACAATCGATCGACGGCGGAACTCCGGAAATTAAAACTGACGGAAATTTCTCGTTAGCAAACGAAAAAATTCAATTATCAGGTACGGGCTCAGAAGCGTGCCATGGATGATAATTATAATAATATACAGCGGGAGAAGTTAACTTACGGCTTACGTCGATCTGGTGTTTCCGAATAATTAATTAACGACGATGGAATCAGCTCTACGGTGATGCGAAACTCGAACGAAGCTATGCGAACGTTCCTTGTCTCTAAAATACTAATGATCGTATCCCTTTTTTCCTTCGACACATCTCTACTTAATTTGAAAAAGCTTTCAAATGTCAGACTAAAACTTAAAACCTTATTAGTTTATTAGTTTTCCTAGGAAAAATTAAGAGCATGGCATGAGTATTAGATTAATTTTGATTTTGAAATTACTTCAATAACCACAGAGGAAACAGACAGGTGCTGATTTATAACGAGGCAGCTGAGGGTCTCATCCATATGGTAAGTCTCAAAAACCAGTGCTTAGGAATACTACTAATATACTATTTTATAGAGGCACTGCGCGTTCGCGGGCTCTACATTTTATTCGAGAACGAACATAGTATATNTAATTTATGTATGACATTGTTTTTGAAAGTCCACTTTGTATGTTTTCAGGTGAGACGTAGTTTGAGAGATCACTTTCTGGAGTCCAAACGCATGAAGGCATTCTACGATTTAGCCACTTTCCTTACTACCAGAGTGGTTATTGCTTACACCACATTTCCTTTTGTCCTGTTGGAGTTCTGGCCAAGTCTTAGACTCTATTTGTAAGTATTATTATCATTATTGTACCTTGCAATTAGAAGACTAAGAAAAAATATTCCAACAGTTGAATATGTTTGAAAATGTGATAATAAGGTCGCATTGATCCACAGAAACCACCGTATTTGGCCTGGAGGCCGCAGTTTGCACCACTGAACTATCTTGGTCACTTATATACATTCACAAAGAAATTATTTGTGTGTGCATGTTTGTATGTTAGATGTGAATCTATGTATGTAACACGGAAATTTTCTTTGTACGCATAATTATTACATTATTAATGTTTTTCTTTTTTAAATGTATCCAACTTGATTTAAAATATTTCCACCAAAACATGAAGAACACTTCATGTTTTGTCAAAGTTTGTTTTTGTATGATTTGTCAAAATTTTATTTGAAAGTGTTATACATGAAAAGAAATTCAGAAATATTTCTCCAAAGGTGCTCGGAATATGTTAAGCATCAAGGTTCTGCACTTCCATCAGTCTGTCGTTGAAATTATCATACTCAATAAAGTTAATAAAATATTTAGCTAAAATGAGAAATATGTTCGACCACAATTTTGAAAAAAAAATGGTTTAATTTATTTCCCACTCCTTTCATCTCACGGCTCAGGGGAATATTGAAATGAATTAAGCTCATACGGCTGCGATAATAATAAGGAAACCCTCGTTTCCTCCGCCTAAATCTTAAGGATTTATGGCTACCAGAATGGTGAAACATGTAGAAGAGAAATTTCTGAAAAGTAACGTGGCTTCACAAAGGAGAGGAAATATTGCGATCCATTGTATAGGAAAGAGAAAAAGCGAATGAAAGTTTCACGTGAGCAGGAGGGCCATTTTCTTTCCCGGGGAACAGTATGGGATGAATGGCGGTGGAATGGCTGGTAAAAAAGAGAGGATTATGGATATCGAGAGAATAAAATTCCGATGGGCGATGTAGAAAAATTCCAGAGATCCACTACGGTGGTGATATTCTCCGGGAGAAGTTTAAATGAGGAATAAAATGAGGTTATACACCAACGTGATTTATGTCCCCATATCTTAGTAAAACTTTGCATGACTATCACCCTTTTCAGATAGCATGCGTTGAGATAGAAGAAAGATAACCTCCGAATTTTGGAACTGATGGCATTGAAACGAGATGACAGCAGCGATAGCCTAAGCCCTACAATGCCCTAAACCCTATGTACTAAGTAGGTATCCATATTCAGAGTGCATTCAAAATTTTTCTCTTTCCGAGAAGAAATTTGTTAAATTAAAATTCTTGCTAGTAATTACGTTGGAGGTTTAAAAACACCCCCTAAACCGTATGTAGGCAGGCGGAACTCGCATTTAGAGGCAAACGGGAAGCTCCGCATTACCAATGTATGGGAAACTCCCTATGCGCATTACAGAAACAATGTGTCCATTCTTAAGGGCTTATTAGGAAATGTAATTACGTTGATATCAACGTAATAACAATATAAGTAAGTATCATAAAGTCAACATGACGAATGGGTTTGATCTATATAAGTACTAAAATGTCATAACCTTCACTCCATCACTTTTACAAAAACTAGTTAATTTGAGTTTTAGCCAATCACTAATTTACTAATAATCACATTAATATCTTTGGAATACGTTTTGTTTGTTAATAAAAAGGAAGGCAAAGAAAAATAAGCAATATTGAGATTAAAATACATAGAAAAGAACTTGCTAAATAAGAAATAAGGTAAAACTAACATTTATAAGGTGAACTGAAGAGAGCGACTCATAATACGACGGTCAGGCGAGCGAACTCAGCACAGTAATTGCAGACGGATAAATAAGAAGTTATAGAACGTATTGAAATCTTGGAAGAAAGTCATCTAATAGTTGATACAGGCAACAGGAATCTGATGCGCCTCTAAAAAAATGAATTCGTTAATTGCCCCTAAATTTAGATTAGTATCAAATAAAGAATCAATACAAACCATCAGATGATCAAATTAACCCACAAAAATTTTTTTAAATCAATTCAGGATAGCTGCATCCAAATTTCAACTTACTTCTTTCATTGAGAAATCTGAATCACTGAAATTCAATGCAATATTACATCTTTGCATTACATTTTAATAAAAATCGACTTGAGAATTCCCAAGTAGAAACGGACATGAAAAAATCTGATTGGTCCGGGACTCGTACCCAGATCTTCCACTTTCCGAGCGATTGCTCCTAAGCTCTTTGCGCTCCGTAGCTACGGAAACTTCCGCGTATATCAACCCGATAAACCTAATACTTGACAAACGGTAGTGCTGAATGATCAAAAAAAACTTCGACTAGGACATAACCTTTTACCTACATTCAGGCGTTTCCCATTCTTCTGTATAGGTGAAAAAAATTTCCGAGTTTTTTCACAGTTAGGTGCTTTGAATGTGAAATAAACAAACCGTGAGCTTGCTTTTCAACCTAAAAACGCGTCAAACTCAAAAGAAGAGATGATTGCAATCCAAGAAAATGAAGTGAAAAGGCGAAAAAGAAAATGATACAGAAACGCCAGAGTTGAGGAAACAGTGCTGGAAAGGGCATTTGGAATTTTTAATCACGCTGATGGGAATATTAAAGAACTAAAGGGACTCGGTCTCTTCAGTAGAAGAAAGAGGTGCATATTATTTTAGACAAAATTGAAGAGGCTGCAGAGGACGAGAAGGTTCTGCTCCAAAGTTTACATAATTCCCAAAACGCAATTATCAGGAAATTTTTCTTCTTAGCAAGACATTTCACACATTATTTGATATATCAGAAAAATGCGAAATAAAAGCGCGTTATCCGAGTAGTCATATCAAAAAATATTAAAATAAGTTTGAATTTAGTAACTGAATTTATTGCACAATATTTACTCACACCCATGCAAAAATATTCAACAGATATATTCAATTCTGAATGAATTCAAACTAACTTGCATTTTTCCACCCGCATATGGAGCGACAGAAAGCTTAGGAATATCAATTAAAGGATAATATCTTACCAGATGAAACCGATATTCCTATTTAAACCCTTTTTCATTAACAAAATGTATGCGTTTCAAATTTTTACTAAGTCGAGATACGAGGCAGAAGGTAGAAAGCAAAACACAGGTACACAGAAAATATATCTACTGAAAACGAAGAATAGATTCAAGGTTCAAAGAACGAAAATGAAAAAGTATAAAAAAACGATAAAGAAACATAAAATGGACATTAAATTAAAAAAGGAGGGCAGACAGACTGTAAGTTTAAAATATCTACTAAATTAAAAAGGCGAATACGAATTGGAGGTAAATCATAACTTAGGAAGATATTATTACAGAATCATTGATAAAATTGAAAAATTAAATTAATAACACAGGCTATATAGATATCAGATAGAAAAAATTATGAGTGTAAAAATAAACACCAAATATAGGAATGACATTTTGTATCTCAAATATGTTCCATCAAAATGTATGTCAGCAGAAGTTAATAATTATCGCTCTTACCCTCACTATGCCCGAACGCAGGATAACGAAATGGACATCTCAATAGCGGTCATAAATATGATACTCTTCATCTCCCTAACTCCTAATAACATAGCAAGCAGTTTTGTTTTTGGCGAAATATATCTATTTAGTAAGAAAATGACTTAACGGTTCAGTTTAGGAACCCTATGAAAAATTGTCGTCCCTTCCTAATTGCTATTTAGGAAAAACCGCAGGTGTGTGCGTAATGATAAAAAATAAAAAGGAAATTGTGAGATTTTTGGGAACATTTCCACTTGGGTGACTCAATCCTAGTGAATAACTGATAAAGGTGATTTAGAAGCACTAAAAATAAATATTCGTCATTTCATAAATTATGAAACAAAGCAAGCATTACATTTCCATGAAGTTTATGCAAGAAGATATTAAATCATGTCATTTAAAAACTTAAATATAGAGAGGAATTGCTAATTTATTCTTAAGGATAGAAAATATGATAAATTACTTCAGAAAATGTTTGAACTACGATACCTCACGTGAAAGCCGAGCGATTTAGCATCACGTCCAATAGTTTAACAATATAGACACTGAATATATAAATACTAGGAAGAAAAAATATAAGAAACCTTTGCTTTAATATTTTTCAAAAACATGTGACAATTTATTGCAGATTAGTCGCTCATTTATGTACAACATTCTCCGTAAGTTATGAACGAAAGGAAATTGGAGAAAATTATGGGAAACCTCGTTTTCAGGGTAAATGAAGTTAACATTAAAATAGCCTTGAATGACACGGAAGAAACAGAAAACTGAATGTATTGCATCAGCCTTAATAAATAAGAAACTAGAGAGAGAAAAAGAGAATAAACGCGAAAATGGAAGGTGGAAGTAGGAAAATTTGTGAATACATCAGTCTCTCGATATCCTCTTCCATCTTCCAAGTCAAGGAGCATTTCATTCTGCCTACAAAGAGAGTAATAAAAATTGAGCGTAGCAAACGAACCGAGAGCCGTAAAAAGGAAAACATCTTGAAAAAAGCAGCAAGCGAGATGAAAAGGAGCGAGCTGGAGTACAAGAAGTTGGAGAAGATGGCAAGAAGACGCGAAGAGGAACAGTTGCAAACTTGACCCATATTTTTCTTCCTCCCTCTATTTAAACGATAGACGTCAGAGCAAAAGGACGCTTTTCTTGACTGCAACATCTTCCGGAAATACGACGACAGAGAGTTTTAACCACCGAATCGTTGCTCTTTGCGAGTGTTGCGAGTTCCAAGCGGGTGAAAGCTCTCCATTCAGCGGCCACGAGTAATCTTTCACCGAATATTTCACGAAGATGGTAAGTCCTTGAAAGATGCCGTTTAAGATTAAAAAATTGACACGGAATTCCTCTGCATGACAATTTGGCAATTGGGAACTAACAGACGACAGAACTAGAAGTCAAACATTTCGTCGACTGTAACGTCAAATAACATAATCTTACGTAAAGCTCTATCATCCAATGTTAAAAGTAAATCTCACCGACTAATTCTGAAAATTGAACACATTTCAGAGGATGGAAAAATTTTACTTCGTAAAATGTTATCAAAAATTTTACTTCGACTCTTTAACCTCATCTCTCCAAAAATATTCCAATACTTCCTCAAGCATGTTACTTCCATATTCTGCGAAAATTTCTTTGAAAATGCCCATCCTACTGTAACAGCACTGAAGTATCTTACAATTGCAATAGATAACAACGCAGTGAACCGTTAATTTGACTCAGTTCATTTGAATAGTAATATACTCGTAAAACGGCGAAAAATAGAAGAAATGAATAACGAAATGAGACACGCTTTTGCGCCTGAAACGTGGGCATTTTTATGTACAATGCGTTGTGCGGGGTGTCGCATCGCCAGGATAAGATAAAACTGTTTGTTATGCGAAATGTCATTTCGTTGGAAATCTCTGCATGTTTTAAGGACAAACATACTAGCACTAATATTCCTCATATTTTAGCTGTAATATCAAATTTTGGAGTGGAAGAAATTTAAGAAGATGGATCGCTATGACCATAGCTAGAAAGATGATTTTTAGATCTGAATTTAAATTCAAATCTACTTTGTAAGCATTTGGAAAGACTCGCCCTATATATGTCGGAAAAAACTCACGCGTCTGTCTTCTTTCGGAGTATCAGATTTCCCGGCAAAAATGTTGTTAATTACGGTTAGATTCTGATTACTCTGCCAAAAAGCATGCAAGAATTCTATAGTACGAATGAAATCAGAACACAATAAATTAATAAACTAGAATTACATGCAATAATAGGACTAATTCACTCTGATTACTCGCATATTGCAATTTTTAAATGATTTACGGGAATTTGGCATTACATAGGCATAATTCCATTGCAATAGCTCAAGCTCAATAGCTCAAGATATTGAATCTAAGGAATATAAAGCAAAACATTAAGCTAACACAGGAAAATGCCCTTGCACACAAAATCTCCCGAATGGCTTGATTAAATGTTCTGCCGGGATAGCTCAACGGACAGAACACCCGACCAGCAATTGGGAGACCCGGGTTCGATTCCCGGTCCCGTCATACTTTTTCAAGTCCATTCTTCCTTGGGACATTAAGCTAAATTCAGGTTTTATGGATCTTGGATCTTGCAACTACAACTTCGGCTGAATTTCTCATTAGCATACAATAGAACCGTAGGGCAATCCACATAATCATCACTTCATACTATTATACTCTGTTGTTAGTAACATAGCATTAGCTGCTAACTCCTGGAGTGTTGGCGGATCCAGGGGGATGGTCCCCCCTTGTTTATTTTGTAGTATTACTGGTAATTTGCCAAGGATTCGAGGAAAAGCTTGAATTAAGAAAAGGTTATGAAGTTTTTTCAAGATCACTATACATCTACAACATTTATCACGACTATATGACATTTAAGAAGTTAATTGGAGACGAGTTCATAAGGATGTCTTCAACCGCCTTTGGAAAGATTTTGGATTCGCCCTGAAGGTGGTAGTAACTACAAGAGTTAGAATATTATATATGTACTTAGTACAATACCTGAACGTTTACCATAGAAAATGCTTTTTAATTGAGAAAGAAGTATCAAGGAATTGTGAAAGACAGCTAGAAGGAAATATAACAAAATGTGTCAGCGGCTACATGAGTAAAGTAAGGTTCGTAAACTTCTAAGGAAATGCAAGTAGACGTTTCCATTACATAGGCTTTGTATCCTTATGAGATATTTCTCCGCAACTTTTAATACTTGAAGAAGGCGATGGGTAGCTGGGTAAATGGTAAATTTACTGCAGCTTTTGAACTGAAAGCTCTATTTGACACACCTAGTAAAATATTCGATATTTCCTTTTGTTAGATTCTGGTTACATATGACCTTCCTAATTCGAGCCCTCAGATCACTCAATAACTGCATGTGTCACAAATACTGCTGCACTGCAACTAACAAAGAGGCAAAAAATAATGAGGAAACAGCGAAGCGATTTAATTAAATTACAAAGTCGCCGTCGGAAGAAATACGTTCGACATAAATGAATGCTCTCTCCAATAAAACTTTATTTCTATAATGCGGGTCAGCACTTTAACAGGCCGAGCTCTACGTAGCCACCGGTAATTGCTGCAACAGCTCATGGTACCAAATGTACTCTGTATTCCTCACATACACAAAGAATTCCATCCCCTGTAAGCCTTGTCACTTCCAAAACTCTACTCACGCTACCCGACATGGCCATTATTTTTCGTTCCCGTTCTCGTAACTGCGCTTCCATACACTTCTCATCTCAGACACCGGACACCTAGCCCAATCACCCCCTCCTACCAGGTCAAAAGGTACCGCATGCGAGGGCCACATGGATTAGACATTTTCCCTTCCCCCGTGTTCTCCCCACACGCCACCGACTCTGGGTCAAGGTCACAAGCCGTCGGGACGCTGTTGGATGATAAGGGGTAGAGCAGAGGGGGAAAACCCGATGGAGGAATTGTTTGGATTTGCGGGAGTGAGTGGAATGGGAAGAAAGCCCAAAGATTTCAGGAAAAAGAGAAGGTAAGAATCGAAACGATGAAGCTGCGATGAGGGCAAGGCCGCGACACAGACACGCCGACTCGTAAGCAAAAGGAAAAAAGAATTCTGTTCTTAAGGAAATGTCGACCGAACAACAGGAAGTGGTTATTAATAGAAAAGATATGTTGTTTCAAAACTATGCGTAAAAAACTATTTAAAGATATTTCAGAAAACGAAGCAGAAGTACTCAAAAAAAACACCAATCCGTCAGCGATTATTTGGAATAATAAGGAAAAATAAAGCGGCTGCATGAGTGCCGATTTCCATCAATGATTTTAGTACAGTTATCAACAGATTGAACGGATTATTATCTACGGGTAGTAAATTTCAAATTTAAAAAATGCGATTCGCTTGGTCAACGGATTTCTGCGAAATATTATTCCTTAAACTTTAAGAAAATACATTCAATCTCCCAAGCACCATACATTAACTCTTCAGCGATAACATCACTATCCAGTAAGAAAGGCTTATACTATATACATCACATGTGATTACCAGGAATATTTTGTTGATACAATCTCCGTGAGGAGACCTTCGATTCTAAACGGAAAGATATTTAAATTGGAAATGGGTCACATAAAAACTTTTAATTTTAGGATGCAACGTATACATGAAATGGTGATGGTATGAATAATTCAATTCTCAATCTCTATGATCAAATGTTAGAATTCGAATCAAATTCTTGTCCTCCGAATAAAACTGGAAATCGTGGCCATTTCTCTATCATTCTGCGAGTATTTCACTAGCTTATTATTCTTGACAATTTTACCCCAAAAACTACTGAAAAAACATTCTCAAGGATTGCTCTCTTTTGAAGACCAAAAGATTAACATAATCCATTACTTAAATATACCATATATTAGCATCTAAGAAGTCATTTAATTTAGATGTTTGTCTGAGAATAACCGCAATGGAGCTTATTTGCACCAAATCGCCGTCGGATAGATCCTCTCCTTTGACAGGCAATCTCCTGCCCGATACTCTGTTCGGATAAAATAGACTGACTTACACATCACCCGCCATAAGTTTTTCTTAGCAATTTAATTATTAATTTAAAAGATTTTTACGGAAAAGCAATAATGAAATCCTCTGTATTATTTCTTTCAAATACGACTAAAAATTATTATAAACATAATTTTTTAAAGTTTTTACAATAGTTACTTTTTAATCGTTTAAAATAACTTGAAAAACTAATGGTCAAACAATAATTCAACACGACTCCAATGAAATTCATTTTAATACGATCAAAACTATACTTTATTCTAAATGGAGAAGAGAGTAGTTAAAGCTAATTAAGTAGTTTCCACAGAATAGAAAATATGATCCGTCAACTTAGCTCGGTGCTGTAGATTAACTATCATTAAAACAGCAATAATAATCGTTTCTTAAAAATTGTTGTTGTTAAAAACTGTTAAATATATGACAGAAACTAAACTTTTTGGAAACGTCGAAGAACAGACGTGTCGATAATATGAGACCGGCTAAGAGTAATGTTGTGCAACCGAGTTGCGGTCAACCGAGGATTCCTTTAAATCACTAGAGATGAGACTTGAATATTCTAGGAACAAAGTTTTGGCAGCTGAAATGAAACCAGATAAGTGCACTTCGATATCGATTGAAGTTCCCACCCCCAGAGATAGAATTTTGATTACTACCCATTTTTTTATACTGCCCATCAATGTCAGGCATTAACAACTGCCTCCTGCGCTTCGAATCTTTTCTATTGTTAAGGCGGATATCATTGATCTAGAACGAGCTCAGGACAACCAGCTTGGAAAAAGTTAGCTGTCTTTAATTTGCTGTCTTAACAGAAGATTCTAACATGAAACAGTGCTGGCGCGGACGTATTCGTAAATTTTCTCAAAAATTGGCACCGAAGGTAGCAGAGAAATTCATGACACAAAATACGCATTAATGCTTCGTTTTAAATATTTATTCTTNTGTGTACTAAATTAAACCTAATGCAATACAGCCCTGTAATGAAAATGAGCATTAGGAAGCCAAAACGTTCTCCTTCGCAAATTGACGGAATTCCAAAAGCGCGCGCAAATATGGGACGGAGAGTAAAATTGGCGAGTATATGACACCCAGGGGATGAAACGAATGCTCGCTAACACGAGAAAGTGTAGCGCAAGGAGCTACGATTTGTTAAAAAGTGCTAGAAAAGCAAGTGTTACGCAAATGCTCTCAGACACAGGTCGGGAATCCTTGAAAGAAAGGGGATTCGAAGCTAAGCTGCAATTCCTTGCTAAGTTCATAGAAAGTACATTTACTGAAGACGTAATTGGTATTCTGCGACCCCCCTGCTACTTCGGCTGATCAGACAATGAGCGTAAAATAAAAGAAATCGAAACAAGGACAAGTTGTTTTAGGGACTCATTCTTTCCGCGAACGATACGTGATAACAATAAGGTAAAGAAGTAACTCAAACGCTTACTGCTGAAACCCCCTGCCACACGCCGAAAGGCGGCTTGCAGGGTACAAACATAGACATAGAGATTAAATAAGATATCATCAACCAACTTCATTTAGCAGATAGGATATTCTATCCAAGTAAGTGATATAATGTAGCGAAGAACATTAAAGATTATTAAGATGCAATCCGAAAAATACCCGGAGATTTTATTTTCAAATTCAGTATCCGTTTAAAATAAAATCTGTAGCTTGAGCAATATAACTTGCTGAGAGATCACACAATCGAACACAAACCTGTTAGTGGAAGGATAGTATTGATATCGATCCGTATGCCGTTAATATTCATTCAGGTGAATAAAATAAGAACAGGAAGGAGAAAGCATTTTCTTTTTAATAATACAACCCTTCTCTGTTGGGAAGAAAGATGGCATTTTTTTATGTCGCTTGAAACATCCAGAAAAGTAACTAAACATTCGCTAGCCTTAGAATAATATCGCTGAAAGTATTTTCAAAATGTAATGTCTTAAATTCGCTTCTATAAAAAGAATTTAATAGCTACAACAGTTAAATGTATAATATGAATATTAAGTCTTTTATGTTTTTCTTTCGATAAATCAAACATGTTAAGAGTATGTAGATGAGGTTCGATGTAACAGAACATGGTCTATAGCGCGCAAGAAGTCTCTAAAATAGATGAAAAGTCGCTAAAAGAAGGAAGAAGACACTGAATCTAACGACAAATCACTGAATTGAGAGCTGAAGGTAGGTACTAGTATCTTCATTGAAATGAAAATCTAGACCAGAGGTGGGGAACCTGCGGCATTCAGGTCTTCATCTGATCTTTATTGCGGTCTTTTCGAGACAAATTCTCTCCCTAAAGTTCTTCAGTTTTATCAATCGATAATAAAATGATAATTATTCCACTTAAGTTTATCAAAAATGTACGTTTTTTACGTACATCGTGTTGGCTAATATTGACTAGTAATTTTTATAGTTCTGACTATCCCCTACTAAAATGTGGCTTGATGGATTCATATGCCGCCTTTCTATGAATCAATATTCTCCTATCCTATTAAGGACCATTTCGGTCTTATCAATAAGTTTCAACGTTAAGATATAAAAATGATAATAAAGAATAACAGGCTTAAGTGATTCCTAGCTGGTATACAAAAGCTTGCCAAGCTAAATAAAATTCAACTGTGCATGCATTTATTTTATATCTTTTCAAGAATAAACGGGTTAGAATCAGATCTGTTACCGATTGATTTCGATTCACTAATTTAAACTGTATTCGATCCATAAATATTGAAATAAAGATCAAATTTTAAATTCGTTTCAAAGCGCAGAGCGATTAATTAATAAGCTACTAAATAATACGCTATCAACGATTCTCGCCGCATTTTCAAACGTTTTTTACGATCCTTCTTCATGACTGGAAAGGTTTCAATGATTATCTACAGTTCAATCCTTGTCACATCGTCATCAGGAAGGATGTCTAGGAAAAAGTCTGTAATAAATGCACTTAAGAATGGTAGACATTCGAGAAGGGAGAGACGTTCTTGCGATGACGATGAAAGCCAATCGAGCGGAAGGAGAGAGCCTCCTTTCCCTCCCTGGAGAGAAGTCCTTTCATAATTCCCTTTTATTTTGATGCTACTTTTGCTACCTGCGGACGGAATCCACCTTAATTTCGAATATACCTCAAAGTTGAACGCGTCGCCCACGGGGAGGACGTAAAGGAATTTTAAGAAACGTTTTCTTCTTTTCTCACTTCATTTCTTCGCGTTTCTATTGCGATCTCACGGACTGAGATAAGGAGAAAGAAAAACTCATCCTTCTCACTCTTCCGAATTAAAGGGGAAAATGCGCTCAATCTTCTGAATTAATAAATTCCGAGGTACTAAGAGAGAGAGAAGTACGAAGCTTCCAGAATGTGTCAAATGAACTTTTCTTAGCGGCATAAATATCCATAGAATCTTCAGCAGAGAAATTTAACTTAAGTAGAGGGAAATTATAGAATATATACTACCTTCCTAACGTTTCATGTAACTGTGTACTAAATTAAACCTAATGCAATACAGCCCTGTAATGAAAATGAGCATTAGGAAGCCAAAACGTTCTCCTTCGCAAATTGACGGAATTCCAAAAGCGCGCGCAAATATGGGACGGAGAGTAAAATTGGCGAGTATATGACACCCAGGGGATGAAACGAATGCTCGCTAACACGAGAAAGTGTAGCGCAAGGAGCTACGATTTGTTAAAAAGTGCTAGAAAAGCAAGTGTTACGCAAATGCTCTCAGACACAGGTCGGGAATCCTTGAAAGAAAGGGGATTCGAAGCTAAGCTGCAATTCCTTGCTAAGTTCATAGAAAGTACATTTACTGAAGACGTAATTGGTATTCTGCGACCCCCCTGCTACTTCGGCTGATCAGACAATGAGCGTAAAATAAAAGAAATCGAAACAAGGACAAGTTGTTTTAGGGACTCATTCTTTCCGCGAACGATACGTGATAACAATAAGGTAAAGAAGTAACTCAAACGCTTACTGCTGAAACCCCCTGCCACACGCCGAAAGGTGGCTTGCAGGGTTTTGATGTAAATGTAGATAAAATAAATTTGCTGAAGAAATTTTCCTCGATTGAATATATTACAGAATATAAAAGGTAGTCATTCAATCAAAGAGTGACAAAAAAGAAGATAATAAGTAACTGCAAATCAACATCTACCAGTTTCAAACGTTTACAGAAGCTATACAACCAAGCAATATATAACAGAATTTCGAAGGGTACATTCTTAACCGAATACCTAAAGTTACTTGCGAAAGAAAGGAAATATCTCTTTACTACATCAGTTAAAATGCACTTAATTCCGACACAATTACTATTTCTACGGTCTATAAAATATCTATCTAATATATATCATTGTATCTGAAGAATGTATTTGTATCAAGAATATTTAATTTCAATATTTTATTAGATTAGATTAGAATGCGAATTTGCAGCGATTGGGGCCGTCATTTCGTTTAAATTGAGTACAATAGAAGTGTAAATTACAAGACTGCTTTCAGCGAATACCTCCCATGACCACGGACACTGAAACTTGACTCCATCAAACACTGATGGAGATGCAGAGGAGGGCTCCCGGATAGCCAAGTGGGCAACGCGTTCGAATTCGGTGAAAGCGGTCCCGGATTCGATTCCCGGTGGGGGCCAACGTGCGAAATTACTTAAGCTGTCGAAGCACTTGTAACAATACTACTACTACTAGATGCAGAGGAAGGCACTGCATCCCCATTCCACTGCAAACAAGCGCATCAAATAACCATCTCGGGATAGGACCGTGCGAGTGAGACAATACACTTAGGTAAGATTTCCATCCCTCAAAGTTTACTCCTTCCACTCATTATTCGAACCCTCGCCTAGTAAACGTTGGACTTAGAAAACAATTCAACTGATGTGGGCGTGGCCTTTCACGCATCTTTGCCTCCGAAAGTCATCGAAAGGTGGGGATGCCCACGAAAGCGCCCGTCTCCTCCGCCCATGACCCGATTTTGGGAGAAGGCGAGAAGGGAGGGAAGTTTTAGGGCACATGGAGAAGGAAGACTTCAGGGAGAATGAACGGCTCACGGAGACGACGGAGATCCACGAGCTAAACACACAATCGCACGCGCTTACTCACGGGACTACCTGGGAGGGCTACTATTCATCACGTCATTTCCTCGCATCTATTACTTCCCTCTATGTACGGAGGGAGAGAACGTAATGAAATGGGGACACGGCGGATGTATGGGGAAGATTCAAGGAAGTCTCGCAAGGGACACGACGCATGCGCACACCTGATGCCGAGAGGATATTGAGCATGGCAAAACGTTACCTTTCTGACAATGATCCTACTGTTCCTAATACATAACAAAGGCCTGCGACTCTAACTGAAAGAAAAGGTTATATTCATAATCGAAGACCTCTGCTGTTTTAAAGAAAATACAACGAGGAAGAATTAAGGTTTTACTATGAAGATAACGTTCTATTCGAATACCCGGCTGGAGATAAAATGCCGAATAACAAACATCGTGAGATTCTATAGAAATGATGATGAATAACGTAGTTCAGGTAAGGCATATCCAGGAACCTAAATACAAGAGAATTGATGACATGAGGAGAGCGACATTGAGAAATATATGTATTTTCTTGTCGAGGGTAGCAGAGATGGAAATTAATCAGATGATGATTTTAATTCGGAGAGAGGGTTTTGTTTCCCGCTTCCAGAGACGACGTTCTTATTTCGCAGCAGAGATACTGGACGACTTAAATGAGTTTCTTTCTGTTCATTTGCTTGGAGAAAAGAGACAGGAAGCCAAAGAGGGATTTCGAACTCCCTCACGCATTTTAGAACTCTTTTACGTATTCAGTATCTCACTCTCCTTTTCGAGGCGAAAAAGAAAAGATATATTTACCTTAAATTCTTTCCTTGTGATAAACTAAGATATGACTGTAAATTACACTTACGAAATTGACTTGAAGATTCCAAAATACCAATTTTTAAACAATGATTCTTAAATTCAAACTTCGTTTACCTACTGATTGCCTACTTCATTTTTTATTTAATGCTATTACATTTTATGCAGAGATCTTGGAAATTGTTGTAGTTTTCCTAAACTATTTAATAAATTACTACATTCAAATTTTTATACAAAATACATACACTGTTACTTATGATGTAATTAAATTCTTACATAGCGAGCAATGCAAAACACGATCCGTTTTAAANAATTAAATTCTTACATAGCGAGCAATGCAAAACACAATCCGTTTTAAAAATATACTTCTTTATTTTTAATTTTCAATTAATGACAGCATATCCCGGTAAAATTCTTTATAATAAACCGGTTTTTAGGAAATTCCCGTTACTGTTAGGTTATAGAAATACTGATGAGTTTATAAGTAGTATTAATAAAATTTTTGATGGTAAACATACTATTAATAGAAGAATCGATGATTATTTGTGAGTTTTCTATGAGTTTTCACTAATACCCTTGTCTTCATGAAAATTTTTATCCTGCAATAACTTCCTAAGCTCTTTTGACAGTATAAACTGAAGAACTACCCCAGAAAATAATATTTCGAAATCAGGAATAGGTTTACTAGCTCAATATTATTAGTGCTCCCGTTGAAAAAGGCCAAACTTTATTTATTTATTTATTAGGCGGGCGATTTACAAATCGAAATAAAAGTAACCAAGGAAAGAAATAACTGATGGCACCTTTTTGTATTATAAAGTGAAATTTTGCGGAGAAAATGTGTAATCCAAAAATATAATAAACAATGTTTACAAAGAGTGTTTATTATATAGTTCTTCAGAAGAAAAATAAGAAAAGATAAACCAATCTTTTTTGCAGCTCAAGTTAAATACCGTAAATGAATGGCTGTTTATGAGACATAAATAAGGAAAGTTGCTCGATAAAGTAAACTTTTCCTCATCAATTTAAGTTGAATTGCTGATTCTAGAGCATTTCCAAGAGAGTTAAATCATGATTGTCTACTTTTTCAGAAAAGTAAAAGGAATCCTGGCAGATGCATGGAAAATAGAATGCGATAAGGAAGCACCTCCTCCTGTATGGTCAAAGCAATCTCTATTTGGCTGATCGCAAAAGTTAGACAAAATATACAGAGTAGATAAGATGGAGGCGGAGAAAAACAAATGGACGCAATACGGAGAATAAATGCGAGGTGGGAGAATAAATTCATTTTGAGATGGAGCTATGTAATAAAACTGAAAATAAACATTATTTACATGACAAAGGTATATTTGATTGATTCTTGACAACAATTATTCAAAATCAATAATGCGCTTGCTAAATAAGTATAATAATAAGTATCATACCGAAGATGCTTTCGTTTGAACTACTTTTAAATTCATGATAATTTATTTACCACGGGAAGATTTCATTGCGATTGAAACTTACGTAAAATAATAATAAACTAAATAGGTAAATTATAGGTAATAATTGGTTCTTTCTAAATTGATAGCTTTCGAGCATTCGCCAAATGATTTAGATATGAAGTAACTATCATGATAGCAAAACATAAATGATAACTAGTGACTTGCAAACCGAACTTACGTGGAGATACTGCAAGAAGAAGCAGAAATATACTTCATTTCCTTCTTGTATACAAGCAAACCATTGAATAATTTACAGTCACTGTTCTTATCTTTGAGAAGGCTCGTATTAGAACCAGGAGTCCACAATACTTTTTCATAAGAAATGCATGCGAAGTTCATTTTCACGTCTTGCAGACTTCGTTTCTTTTACAGAATTAAATCAGAATGGTAATGGTCTTGCGAAATCGGGTCGGATGTCAAAAAGAAAGAAATTGATTAGAGACTTGCTTCAGTAACGCAATATCGATATGGACTGTCATTATTGAGAGATTTTTCATAAAATAAAAGGAAATTTTGTAAGATCCTGTGGTTATGAATAACTCATCCTCTTGGAGACTAAGGCGACTGTTACGTACGAAATGCTTTTCGACTTATCTCTGCCGTATGAATACACCGCGTCGCTTTGATCTGATTGCAGGCCAAATATGATTTTTCACCATATCGGAATATGATGCACTGGTGATTGTGCTTCCCCTTGGCGTGTAGTGTTCCAATATAACGCCTCGTTCATCCCAAAAGAGAGTCAGCATAACCTTCCCTGCAGATTGCTGCTTCCGGAACTTCTTTGGTTTTCGTGATGAGGAATTGCGCCATTCCTTACTTGCTCTCTTTGTTTCTGGTTGGTGGTAGTGAACCCAGGTTTCGTCTCCTGTGACGATTCTCGCAAAGAAACCTTCAGCTTCAAAGCGCCGCAAAAGTTCTTTAGAGGCATCAACGCGTCACTCTTTCAGTTCTGAAGTGAGCTCCCGTGGCACCCACCTTCCAGACCTTTTATGAAACTTAAGCACGTCATGAATGTGGTGTGATGTGCTGAGCCATGACTAATGTTCATATTTAGGGCTGTTTTACCCACCGTCACACGGCGATTTTCCATCACAATGGCTTCAACTGCTGCAATAGATTCTGGTGTCACTACGCGGTGTGCCTACCTGGGCGGGGAGCGGCTGCCACAGAAGTCACGCCGTTTCTAAATTTACTACTCCACTCGTACACTTGCTGCAGCCATAAACATGCATTAGCATAATGGACCTTCATTCGCTGATGGATTTTAATAGGTTTCGCATTTTCACTGCTCAGAAAACGTATGACAGAACGTTGTTCTTCGTTGTTGCATGTCGCAAGTGAGGCAGCCATTTTAAACTGGTATTGTGGCTGCATTTCGCTTATCTGCAGGATGCTGCCAAGTTTCGGGCGTTCTTTAAAGCATTGGTAACAGTACTGCTAACTTAATGAACAACGGCGATAAGATTGGAATTTCTATTACATTTTTAAGGTTCATTTGACTCCCCCTCATATAACTCTGCGGTAACTTCTGGTGCTGAAGTTGTTCAATACTCGTACTTGACAGTTATTCACTATGTAGAGTTTGTTAACCAATACGTAATCTTTTTCATTTCTTACTCCTATCCACATCCTATTCCTTAAAGGATTTCTTTTAGAGTACGTATTTGTATGTATAATGTAATATAATGTGTATGTGTAATGTAATATAATATATTACATATATAATGTACATACCTATTGGTGTATTCTGCAAACTCTACCAGACAGTGACCTCGTTCGTTTAATTGACCCAGTTCTTATCGCCCTACGACAGTCATCTGCTTCTTGCTTACCTATACGAGCGTCAAAAAAAATTTATGTTATGACTTTACTAAATTTAATTTTAAAATTAAATTTAGTATAGTCTTGCTTGTAGACGTTGGAGAAAGAACACTAATTTATATAATTACCCAAAAATACGTACTAAAATTAGAGAATAACCAGGCCTAATTCTTTGTAGTTGATGGTGGGTTTCGATTTATACTAACATGAATAGGTAAATCGGGAATCAGCAAAGCTGTTTGAAACTAATCATAAGGTAATAACTGCAATAACACAAAAAAAATTTTGGATGCGTAAGCAAGTTCCTTTTTATTGTAACGTTATAAATCTTTCCAAGGTGGAAATAAGTGATCGTGGAGAAGGTGCCTACGGAATGTGAAAGGACATTAATTAGAATGGTTAGAAGAAATCTAAAAGAGAAAAGGCGGTGAAATGCTAACGGGTGATGCTGAGAAATGAGATATTCAATACTTTCAAAGTTTAATGGCGGCGAACTAAAAATGAGAGGGCGACGAAATAGTGGAAAGGGGAAGGAAAGGGAAACGAACGAGAAAGAGAATCTGTAAGTTATTAGAAGGGAAATATCAGACAAAGGAATAAGAGGAAAGGATATGAAAAGAAAATGAGACGATACAACAAATACCCAGGAGGAGAAATTTTAGCAGGAAATCAGAGAAAAGCAACAGCACTGTACAGTAGTGGCACAGGTGCACTGTAAGCTATGAATAGATGGAAAAATAGGAAAATTACATATATAAAGATAATTAGGAAGAAACAGAAGGAAAAGTATTTTTATCTAAAAGAGATCGAAAAATAAAAGAAATAAGGACAATAAAGACGTGACATAAATTAAGACCGAGCAGTAAATGCTGTTACATGAATTTTTTGGGTTTTGAATTGGGTTTTAAAATCCTTCTATTTGTAGGGATAAGTAGGGTTTATGAAAATGCGATGGTACTAATTTTGAAGTCCTTCGTCTTATAATCTCCAAAATATAAAAACCGATTTCCTCTCTTACTTAAGCTACTTAATTTATTTCGACTAGCTCTTGCGTTTACGAAGGATTTAGTCGCCCTTCTGAAAAGAAGAATTTCCTTTTCAGCCCCTAGCCGTTTTCACCCTATGCTACAACCTGCAAGGCATCAATGTGATATCAATGAAACAATGCAGCTGTAAATGAAGTGGCCGTAGCCAAAGAAAGCTAGGAAAGCCTCAAATGGACAGAAAGCCTTAATTTACGAATGCCAATAATTTCAGCAGATTTTATAATCCATAAATTAATTTCTTCGTCGAATCAGTTAGTTTCATAATATCAAATCTTGATTCTAAATACAAAAGGAGCCTCGAGAGAAATCAGAATAATCTCAATAAGTGTTTATTATGAGGTGAAAGGGGCGAAAGGGAGGCACTGAGCAAATGAGGCGATGATGCGAAGTGATGATATGGAGCCGGAAGCTGCGAGAGACGATATAAGAGGCTGGGAAGGATCGGGAGAAAAAGGAAAGGGATGCCAATGAGGATCGCATTCTTGGGTCTGAAAGGGAGATGACTGAGAAGGCAGTCTGCAGAAGGTGAGGGGAATGACGACGATCTCCGGAGATAATGAGATGTTGGATGGAAATTGGAAGAGGATGAGGGAGAATGCGGATTCGGATGAGGAAGAATTTCGGAGCCGAAAGTCGAAGCCAAATACAGCAGTAATTGAAGGAGGAGATGAGATTAAAAGGCGGGTAAAAGCAGAAAGAAAGGGAAGATGGTAAAGCCATTTAAGGAAGCTGAATAGAAAGAGGAACGTTCGCACGTATGAATGGTTTCTTTCTGAGAGTTTGTTTCATTGCCAGGCTTCCTCAAATATGGAAAGTATCTCGAGCGCGAGGGATCAAAATGTTATCGCTTTTGGAGAAATGAGGAGGAGGAATTATATATGTGATATTTATACCGCTCAGATAACCTATATGGATTCGATACGATGTTACAAATAACTCCTGCTGATTCGATTCCGATTCGATGATTTTCGGAAACAGCGGTTGCTCACTGTAATGACGACATTCTTCGGTCTTCGGTGTTGTTATAGGCTTCTTCAGGTTGAGATAGAAATAACACATTTTGATACATGGCTTTTACGTGATTCCTTTCTCTCAACTCCCTAGAGCATAGGATATTTAGTAATTTATTTAATGGAATAATAGGGTAAACAGCACGTGTTACTGTTTCGTGACCTACCTTTTGACTGAAAAAAGATATTTCAATCTCCTTCATAAAAATTACCTTAGAAGTCTAAAATATACACAAACAGGTACACAAGTAAGCATAAAAGCGTCTCTTTAAAAAAATTTGATTCCAATTCGAAGTAGTAGTGGTTTATGGTGGTTTCGTTCACTTCCAACGAAATTTAAGCTTGAGTGAGGTGTCAATTTCATTGAAAGTTTTAGGATATAATAGAATGCTCAATTCAAAATAAATTGGAATTGAACTCAAACTCCGTAAATTTTAAATAACTTACAGAAATAAACTTTTCTATGCTCTTAAATATCCTCAGTAAAATTGGAAAATAAGAAAGTTCCTAGTACGTTTAACTTCCTAATGAAACCTCAATCAATCTGGAATTAACTGAGTAGATATTAAATAGTAGGATATATTCGTCTAAATAAGGTAAAATCGGGACGTAACGAGAGAGCGAAGTTACTATGGATTACCAAACATGAAAACGACAGTCTCGAGGGCCAAATATCTGAAGTCAATGTTTGATACGGGACAAGAAAGGCCACAAAAAAGAGGCGACTTTGGAGATGATGGAGGCGATGAAGGTCTACAAAAAGAACGGAGAGAGATGAATAAGTGGCGAGGAGTGAAGTCTTTGGGAGAAAAGAAAGGCTGGTAACGAGATCCTCTTACAGGAAAATTCGAGGAAGGAAAAGCGGACAGCAGCAACGACTAAAGTAAGGGAAACCCAACAAGTAAAAAAAAGAAGCTGATGAGTGGGTTAAGTTCAGAAAGGGTTAGAGAGGGCACTTCTGGTCGCATTCCGTGCCAAACGAACTGCCGAAATAAAGGGGTACATACGGGAATACCAAACGCAAAGAGAAAGTCTTCCTTGGATGAAAGACATTCCGCTCCCTCCGTCTAAATCAGGGGGCTCTAAACTTTTTGACAGAAAAGCTGCTTGAATACATCAGAAATGCTTGGCGGGTCGGATCTGAGGTAGCGATTTAATTGTTTTATTAAAATTTAATAAATATTAATTAGGAAAGAAAAGCATAAGGAGTGTGTGCGTAAGAAAGCGTGAGGATGAAGGTATATAAAATATTTGAGACGATAATCAAATCGGAAGTGTAAAGGTCACAACCAGCGAGATTCCTTCGTATATAATCCAATGTGTTCATAAAACCTATCGCTGGCGGGATTTGTCCCGCGGGCGGTAGATTGGAGACCTCTGGCCTAAGCAAACAAGTATCGCACTCTGCATCTTTCGAAAAGTGATCTGCACAACTGAGGTGTGCACTTCGATCACTGTGAGGAGAGTTCACTTGTGAAATACATTTTACAGAAAGCAGAGATAAATGAAAGGCAAGTTCCGCGGGACTAGAAAAAATAACAACAATAATTGATTTAGCATGATAGTAACCATGATTTAAACCAGCAAAGGTATGTGTAACTTATCTAAGATATAAAGCCTTGTTAAAGCCGTATAGGCTGTATCGTTTTTATGGTGATTGTACGTATGTTTTACCTGATATTCAATAGCAAACCCGAGTACAATTACATGGAAATTGTAACTCACACGCAACAAATGATTGAATTAGCATTATTTTATATTGATTTATATTGATTGATGTGGTAATTTATACCCCTCTGTAGCATAAAATAATTTTAGAAAATCTTACACTACTCGTATTCGTAAAAACTAAAAACAACTTCCCACAGTTTTCTTCTTTTTCGACTCATTTGTAGTGCAGCTATCACAAAAAATATGCTTGCGTAATGCAAATCGGAGGGTAAAACATCACTAAATTCACTTCATATGGAAGTGCTGTTAGTAAATTATGAGCGCTGCTGCTAAGTAAATTAAGCTGCAATTGCCTATTAAAAGTTGATAATGGAAATATAATGAAATCAACACATTTCCGACACAACTTCAGGGAATTGTAAAATCAGTCACCTAACAGTACACGACTGAACGAGATGAAGTAAACGAGAGTAAATCTGATGGTCGGAACTTATTTTATGAAATAAATGAGACTAAATTGAATATTAAATTACTCTATGTAAAACAAGTTTATAGGCGTAGAAATATGGTTTGTGTCAACATTTAATGCACGCAAAATGTTTAACATTTCTGAATGAAATTCCGAATGCATTACCAACATCCTTTCTTCATTTCCATTACCTTGTGTTAAACAACGAGGTACGAGATAATCGTCATATCACCTTTTCCGAGATACTTCTGATACTCTACTTCACAGATCATTAAAATATTGCTTTCACACACTTTTACAGATATAGATAAAACAAGTAGAGCCGATCACGAACGAAAGATTCATTATTTCGAATTTTTTAATCATTCGAGCATAAGAGGGATTCTGGAAAATATTAGGATGAAATACGTCAAGAAAATTATGGCATGAATACCAAGAATCGTTAACAACATGGGAAACGTTGACAATTGTTATTTTTAGAAATGTGGCAATTACAACCAATATAATGACTCTTTAAGAGCACTGTATCGATTATATTTTTCTTGTATTGTTCTACTTCAAGAAAATTTTCCAAAATTTTAGTATAACGCTTCAAGGGAGACAAGATTAAAATGGACGCAAAGATTTTCTGCCACCCTAACTTGATGAATCGAGCATTACTCTATCCTTTAACTTTTAAAGGATAGAGTAAAATTTATCTCTCATTTACTTTAGTCTCTGTCATGTCCCTTGCAATAACGAAAATAATAATGAAAGCTGCTGAGGTATTAATGATACTAAAATGGCACTCTGAGTCAGCAAGGAAAACAAAGGAGAACTAACTCACTCCCAACTTCCCCAGTTGCCTCATCTCCTCACAAAAGCTTTACGATTAACACCAACTGGTCCAACCAGTTGGCGATGACTACGCGAACTAACATTATTTAAGCGTATTACACCACTTATAATACACTTAAAGAAAAACTTTTTATATAATGTAAAATTATGTACAGAAAGTGCTTTGCAAATATTTGATTGAATCGTTTTCTTAATTTTCCGATAATCGCCTTAATCTACGGAAGATCATAAGTGCTTTCCTTGGCTACGCCTTTTCTTCAGCAGATGTTGATTAATTTAAGAAAATTCTGAGCATAATTATGCTTTTCAAAATTGAATTTTCTTTTCGAATACCCCTTTGACTCTACGATCATCTTAATAATTAGCAATTGATTTTTTACTGTCCCTTATTTCATCCATTGTACTCAGGAGTACAATTCTTCCTCATGTGAAGGGTCTCCATAAAAACACTCGTTGCAAACGAGAGAAGGATAGGAGAGCGATCAATAAGCATGAAAAAATTTTCAAAAGCAAAACGATGTTTATTTTCGGCAAACATTAATCCGGTACACAATCACGACGACTATTTTGATGCTTCTGCTTAAAAGCTACGAAAACAATGGCCAAGCGGTTGACCCATTCATACAAACTCAATTTTAGAACTAAGAAAAACCAGTTTTTTTTCTAAAAGAGTGGAGGTTCTCTCCGAATTCCGTCTCAGAAAATTGTAGAACAATGGAGAAAATAGCGATATCATACTTGAAAATGTTACATAGCAAACAAACCAGGACCGTTAATTTATAACATTTCGTGTGGAAAGGCAAAGTAAAATTAACTTCTTCACTTGTATAAGACTAGGCAATAAACGAAGCGGTCTTAAATACATCACTTCAACTGATAATAGTGGGCGATTACATTTGATAACAGCAGTATACAATTGAAAAACTAAGAATAATTATTTAAACGCGAATAATATCAAATCAGTGCAGCGGTTGTAGTTACTTGATCATCATCATACATTTTCCATAGTGAAAGCAAGAAAAATCATTGAAATGTATATCACACGGAAGCACGGAAAGCACGGAAGAGCAATTAGGGAAGCCTGATAGGCCTGGAAGAGGAGAATTTTGAGAAATGAAGCTCATAGGGAAAAGTAAGGACACTGTTAAGAGACCTCGCTTTACTGGTGATCCAAAGGCGAACATGAATAAAACACGGTAACTGTTAGTGAGAAAGACAAGGTATAAAAGTCCAGCCTCGAAACGACAACCTTTCTCGGAGCTCCGTACCATTTTTATTTTTGTTTCCGCGGGATACAAGATCCAAAGAGAAAAAATGCTGGATGAAATAGCAAGTGGCCCACGGGATGGAGACAATGAGGAAGAGGAATGCGGATAAAAAAAACTTCCCCCGGAGTTGCACTCGATGAGACAGAGGTTGAAGGTTGTATTTTCGCTTGAACAGCAAAGAAGAGGAGGAATGCGGAGATGATGACAAAAAACAGAGCGACAGTTTGCATAATCTGCCGTATTTTTATCTCGAGCGCACGCCTGTTTCAGTGTACGTCTTTCCTAATCTATGCGGCTCCATCTATCTCCCGTTTTTTAAGCCATGGATTGAGGCAGTGGCTGACTTCAAAATTAAGCGGCTCATGGTTCAAATTACACCTCTCGTTGGACCTACTTCATATCGTAGCGAACCAACGACGTCCATTGCCAAGTTTCACCCCAAAGGCAAAGTTAAGGCAATTTATTTCTGAAATATTCACACTAAAATACTGCATATAAGCTCTTACAAAAGATAAAAATAGGAACCTTAAGTGAGCTGTCTTCGAAACTGAGGAGATACCTTGCATAATAATAAGTTCATCGTTTATGCCCCAGTTTTGAGGGCGCGCCTGAATATAAAAGTACTTTATTGAAACTTTCTTTCAAATTTTTCCTATTTCCGGCAACAATAATAATAACTGTACTAGGATAATATATCCTAAGTAAAATATTTTACAGTTGAAACTTTTCAAGGATGTAACTTCATCTTTTAACTGCCATATACATGCTTAGCTTAGCACTTGATACATAATCATCAGGATAACGTGATAATTTCTGTCTTACTAGTGAAAGACCTCTAATAATTTTACCAAATAAAAATTACAATTATTAATTAGAATTACACAATTCTTATTGACTGTTATTAAAAAAACAATATTCCACGGGATTGAGAGAATAGTAATGAAATAAAAAACCAATCCACTCTTCATTAAAGCTCCTAGTGCGACAAAAGGGGCAAATCTTCGAAAAGGAAAAATTAAGGACTTCTATTCATGGAACTAATAATCGATTTTCTATACAACGGATTTCGCCCGAAGTCCCTAGAGGAGAGCATTAAATCTTCGCACCTACTACCCCAATTGGCGGTGATATATTCTCCGTTATCTTTCCCCATTAATCCTTTTCCTTTCCAAGTAATTTATTCCGTAAAATAGATAGATTTTCTTCTTTCAAAGATTTTTCCCAGATAAAGCATCACTGAATCATATATAAAAAGTAGCCAGATTCTTACACGATAAAACAGAAACGAAAACTACTCAGAAACTTGCCTGAAATACTTTAGGTCATTGCTTCAACTCCCTTTTACTCAGTGACAGTCAGTAGCTACCAAAAGATTACGATAAACTAATAATATTTGAGAATATAAAAAGGAATTTAGTATAGAAATCTTGGAATTAAGGATAAAGCTTAGCTACAATTAAGAAGCATGACGTAAGTAAAAATTGTACGTAAATATCCCTAATATGAGGCAAATTGCATGGATAAAATAACTGCAAATTTTGTGATAATTTATTTTGAGTAATACCTTCGCTCACGCTGATAGCTAATATGCAAATTATCTAAATTACGTGTTTAGTGCTTTTAATTAGTCCATTATATAAGTCGAAGTTGCGCTGAAAGAAAATGAACCCTTATGAGTATGCATATACATTTCAATCCCAAAAATTGAAGAATGCCACTAACAAATCTTCCCGCTGTTAGCCGATGCAAGCTTAAGTTCAGAAATCCTTTATGGCAAGTATATGAAATCTGAGACGAGCAAAACAAAGTTATACTCCAACAGTCACACAAGCAATAATATTACAACTATTAATATCAGTTAATTGAGCTGAATGACGTCATAGCGAAAACTGAAAACCGGAAGTTACCGAATCAGAGGAATACAGAGGCACTGAAAAGCTGAGATGATTTAAACAACTTCAACACATTTTAACTAAATGAAGGTTTATTGCAATTTACGCACAGAGGTATTGATTCACGCACACAATATTTGAAGTCATCAGAAAAGAACGAGTCCACTGAGGGCTCCCAGATAGCTAAGTGGGCAACGCGTTCGACTTTGGTGAAAGCGATCCCGGGTTCGATTCCCGGTGGGGGCTCACTTGCGAAATGACCTTAGCTGTCGAAGCACTATTAACAATACTACTACAAAGCAGCTGATCCTTTTAGGCTTGAAAGGTAAAAGAGAAAGCAAAGTTACTTAGCTGTAACCACACGCCCTATCCCAAGGGGTTCAGTGTCTCTTGGTCGAAGGACAACTGGTCGATGGGACAACCCGTCGCTGGACATTTCGTCGCTGAGACATTTGGTAGAAGGACAATTCGTCGCTGAGACATTTGGTCGAAGGACATTTCGTCGCTGGTCCTTCTACCAAATGTCTCAGCGACGAAATGTCCAGCGACGGGTTGTCCCATCGACCAGTTGTCCTTCGACCAACTGCCCCGGAACCATCCCAAGGATATGAGGTACGATAAGAAAACACCTCCTCAGCCAAAAATATTGAATTATGAACGTTGAACAATCGATGAAAGAACGACACGTGTGATGATTAAGAATTTAATTCGAGGAAAGTTGACAGTTCTTTACTACGAAGTGTAATTTCTTAAACGTAATCTTTGTGAAACTAACAGCAGCACATCACTGTTTTTCAGAGGTATTACAAAAATTCTTCTTATTGTCATCGAATACTTCATGAAACGGACTTTGGTACTTTGGTACACCAGTAATTTTTGTCAACTATTTTCAAAGTACGGAAATGAATGCCTGAAAGAGAAGGAACTAATGGAGCATATGGTACATACAATGCTGATAATAGTTTTTGTTTAAATCCTACATTGTATAAAAATACAAATTCGAATACAATTAAATTATCATATTTTGGCAATAGAAAATGCAAGATTCAGAAATAAGAATCCTCCTCGAAGTAAAACCACCGACTACAAACACGTTTTGTTTCAAAACCACAAGAATTGATTCCCCAATGAAAATAAATCCGGTCTTAATTCAAACAGAGAACCGGATGGAATAAATAGTAGACCGTAGGCGAAAACAAAAGTGTAAAATTTACAAATATACCCATTTTCATACCCAAAGATGGGATGATGGGATAAATTACAGAAGAGGAAAAAAGCGGAAACAATGCATGGCGCGAAATGGTTTCCACTCCTGCGACTCGATAACTTCTTTCAATGAGTAGAGAAAGCTTTGGGTAAGAGAACAGAGGCAACGGATGCCCTCTCCATTAAAAGAAAAATGGAGTTTTCGCCGTATTTCTCCCCACTGATCGCTATTCCCCCAGCTGCTGGGTCCGCCGAGGGCGGGAGTTCCACCCACGCGCCTTCACCTTTCCTATCTAGTTATTCTCCACGAGGCGGAGCGGTATTCACAGAGAAACGCAACATATGACCCCCTCTCTTCCCCTATTTCTCCACTCCATTCAAGAAAACACGCACCTCCTCGTTCTCGCCTTTCACTCACGTTCTGAAAAGAGCTCGCTTTAGGGACCTACGTTGAACTCACCCACACTCTGAATAGCACTTTTTCCCTGCCTCTCTACTCGCCTACTCCTTTTCTAACATCTCTTTTCCTATACATCTTTCTATGTATTCCTCTTTGCCTTTTCACATCTTACAACATTCCCTGTATTTCTAAGCGAGGGCTCACGTAACGCATGCAAATATATAAAGTCGATCCCACGGTAAACTAAGAAAATATTTTTCATTTTGTAATTGAAAGAGTTTATGCAAAGGAAATACGAACCTTTTTATACAAATCGCTACGAACTTATTTTACAGCCAATCCTAGTTTGCAATTTCAAACTTTAATAAATTACCTGAATAAAGACATACAAACTATTAAGAGCTGTTTTTACATCTATGTACATATATAACCAGCAAGCCACCTTTCGGTGTGTGGCAAGGGGTGCATGCACCATGACTGATCTTCCCAAATCGATTATGTCCGCGTTTTGTTCGCGGAAAAAACGAATTCTTGAAACGACTACTACTTCTAGCATTTTTTTCTTTGATTTTTCTCGTAATATCAGAATGGTCTATCTAAAAGGGAGGACGCATAATATCGGCTACATCTTCTAAAATCGTACTTTCTCTGGCCTTAAGTAAGTTATGCCTTTGTCTAAATGTTTTATCCTTTAGAGATAGCCATCCTGCGTCCTTTTACACACAGCATACACGATCTAAATACAGTACATTAAAACTCGAGAAAGGAAAGTAACTGGCCAAACAGACGAGTCATTCGGGATCTACCAATCGATCCTGGAACGACATTCGGTATCATTCGGACATTATAGATCATTCGGTATCTAGGTTTTTCAAATAAGCAAAAATTAAACCTTACTAATTTTTATTGCTCCAAATATCTTTCTTTCAAATAAAATCATGAATATAAAATTTAAGCATTTGAGTCCGTAGATTGCATAATAAAACTCGAAAATATGAGAACACATTAGTCTCAGTGAATACATTATTTTGGAATTCTATTCTATTTTTTTTAATTCAAACGTGTAATACTTGTTGTGATTCTAAATAAATCAAGCAACCGAATGTACAGTAATTTTCGATCATAAAATAATTTTGTAATAATTTGTTAACGAAGCAGAGGAATGTTGAAGTGAGCTTTTCCAGTTTTTAATTTCATATTTCACTATAAACATGCTTATAATGAACAAATCGACCATGGTGACGAAGCAGTTATCGTGCTAGCGTTCTAACCCGAAGGTTCCGGGTTCGAAGTCCAGATAATCGGTTTTTTCGGGTTTAGTGAATGGTTATTAATGCCCGTCGATAATACTAATTATCATTAAAATTAATATAATTTGGGTCTGTTTCCATAAAATAAATTATTACTGTAAAATATGTATACGCCTAATTATATGATTGTCGCTAACAATACACATAGGGAATGAATAGCTTCGTAAAAAAAATTGACTATTCCTAGCCAGTTAACAGTGTACTGACAAAAAAGCTGAGTTATACCGTCCACTGAGTACAATAAATTCACCAGTGGAAGACCACCAAGTGTGATTATGACCACAGCAGCAAAGGAAAACATCGATGGAATTCATTAAATGAACAGACTTGATTGGGTTTTACCTTTTCTGATGATAAAAGTTATAGATATAGAATATCTCCAACTATCATGTCATGGGGAAATTATCAAAGGAGACCTGATAAAATATGTCACGGGGGCCGAATTACCATTCTCACTGTTTCCAGAAATGTGTACTTAATTTACGTTTAAGATCACAGATAATTAAAATTAACAAAGCAAAACTTCTTCATAAGTATGACAGTCGTTTTCATTCATACTTTCATTTTGAAAACGAGCGAAATCAATTAGCCTAGGAGAAAATACTTTCTCACTAAGAACAAACCTTCCTTGAATTTGCGATTGTCAATTATAAAGGCATGTGATCCTAAAAAATTGAGAAAAAATCAAAATCTTCATTCAAAGCCACAGAATCTTAAGTCTAACGAATAGCAGCAGCAATAACATAATGATTAATGTAATCTGAAATTAATTTAGAGATTTAATTATGGCATTGAGATGATTGATTGCTTAGAAGCTGAATACTGTTCAAAAAGTAGTTACATAAGAATAAAACACGCTATATAAACGGACAGAGCACCCGACCGGCAATTGGGAGACCCGGGTTCGATTCCCGGTCCCGTCAGACTTTTTTCAAGTCCATTCTTCCTTGGGATTTTTCCTGGGTGCGCACCATCTTGCGCAAAGTCACCCATACCCATTTTCGTTTGTTTAGAACTATGGATTACACCCCCTGCCGGTTGCTAAAAGGCGGCTTGCAGGTTATATAACTAGATGCAGAGGCTGATAAGTTTCAAATTTGTTTTTTCTCTTTTTAACATTACCTACAACTAGTTAAATAAAAGTTAGAAAATCTAAGTTTCGAATTATCAGCACCAAATGAAAGAAGGTCCAGTGGCTGTATAGCGGTGCAGGGTATCGAACCGAAGCCGAAAAGATCCGTTATTTTTGCAGAAGTGAAAACCGAACCCGAACCGAAAAAATTGAAATTTTTGAGCCCAAACCGAAATCGAAAATCGCGTTTTATTCCGTTTCGAGTTTCGGTTCCAAATCATACTATTCAGTTGCGTGAAATGGAGGGACTTATACTACATATGCGTAATATCTATTACCAATAAGCTGAAATTAATTCTTTACTTTTAAATTCAAGGATATAATTTTTTTTCGTCATTTCTTTAGTATCGCAAGTTTTACTCTGAAATGTTATTTTATCTCATATTATACAGAAAAGCTACCCATAATAAAATAACATTTCGAGGTGCATTCTTCGGGCCGAAAAAAGTGTTCGAACCGGTTCAACGTTGGCAAACGGAGTGTAAACCAGAACGAAAAGTATAACGGTTACTTTTCCTGTAGAGGTGCAGCGCAATTCGAATTTAATCCGTCGCGGAACTGATGTCGAATCGCGAGTGTCGAATTGTAAGATAGGAATTTCAGGACATTTTTCTGTATAAATCTACCAAAAATAGAAAATCCTTTCCGGCCCTGTCGGGTAAACATATTTAAATAATATCATTATTTAGTCGTATTTCTTACATGTTTTTAACGTTTTATCGTTTTTCTATTCACTCAAAATTTGTTACTCAAAACATCAACACAGCACAATAAAACTGCAAGAAAAATAACAAACGCTAAATGATATCGTACAATACCACACGCAATGTTGCTCGAAATTCGACTATCGGATTGCGAGAATTGCGAGGCACCGCTGTATTAAATAAATAAGTAAAAATTAACAGAATATCATATCTCTTATAATTAATTAATTAACAAAATATCATATCGTTCTGCCGTATTCGTTCAATATGTCCACGATTATTTATTATAGATTTCTGTATCGTTTCCTACCTTCTGTTCCTCTCTTTACATTCATTATGTGGATAATAATAATTTGGCATTTATAATATTAGTGCTCGTTTCATGTTGAGCCATATTAATGAAATATCTGTAGTTAATATTAACTCTCCTTTTCCCTCTCTAACTTGTTTCCCTCTAATAACCGAAGAAATAACGCATTAAGAAATTTCCCAACATTACAAATCACTCGTATCCTGAATTGATTCGCAAAACAATTCTCATCAGAACCAAAATGAGAACGGATGAAGGAAATGTATGGCTAGGGTAAACATCAAGAGAACAGGAGAAAAAATGATCCGAAAGGGAAAGTTCATAGGGAAAGGTAATGGAAACAAAAGAAGACCTTGGAATAGGGAAACAGGCGACACATTGCCACGACAGAAAGATAGATGACACATGGAAGACTCAGCCATAAATAATAATGAGTGTATAGGACTCTAAAGGAGAACTAAGAGGGGTATAAAGCGTTCCATCGCTGACGGTGGAGGAGTGCAATACAATGAAAGGAAAATGGAGGCCGCGACATAAAGAAGACATTTACAAACAAGGGATGAATTCCATGGGAGTAACTCCGGAAAACGGCAAGAAAAGAAGAATGGTTGTAAAACGAGTAAGAGGTATGGGGAGGAAAACCGAGAGATTTCTGAAGATGTGAAAATACAAGAAAAGACTGAAAGGGGTTAATGGGGGATATCAAAGGAAGAGAGTGGAGTATTTTGGATAAAGAAGCGAGTATAGAGAGAAGGAAAAAGCCGAAGGGAGGAAGGTGGGAGAAAGCGTACTGAACAGGAAACGGAATGGGAAGGACGAGTCATCCGGACTCCCCTGTGATTCAACCTCTGCTCTCAAAGCAATGGCAGCCAATTTATGGAGAGTCCGATCCGTGAGTTCGATAAAGGCAAACATTGAAGAAACGATGATTAAGCGAGAAGCCATTTCACTGCATTCAGGTGCTTGTTTTCGGAGAGGGAACGGATTTTATCTTTCAGTGTACTTCTTTTCAATGATATGATTTATGGCTGAAGTAAGTTGTACACAAAAGGGATTCGTCAGTGGAATCGATACTCTCGCATTTGATTTCAAGCTGATGAATGAGCATACTGAAGCGTTCTATAATTAATTTTGATAATTAAATTGTCTGTTTGGATTTATATTACATTGGAAATGAAAAGGCAATATATTGAAGGTCGCACAACATGAAGAAAACGTACTACAATTAAATTAACTTTATACTGCTCCTGACAGGAGTACACGGGATTCTGATGCATCATTAAACGTTTCAAATAAACTAGATAACAGCAAAACTCTTATGTGACTGCAAATACATGGTCACTGAAATTTAATTTAAAAACGATTGAAATTTCTTGGAATATAGATGCTTTAATTATAATTTGCATTTCCTAACTTAGAAAGTAAGTTTTGTGCTTTAGCCTCCATTTTAGTTAAGTCGGTTGGCGATTTACATTCCGATGATTTAATATCCTCCTCCTGCTCTGGGTTATTACCCCTGCATCTCAGACTCGTTTTTCCAATTTTTTTGTGATAAAAATATCACGTAATAGATTTCCATATCTAAATAATGGTCATTTCACAAAGATATTGGAGCATTTTGACACATTAAACATATTTTGCCACAAGAAATTTTTATTCATATGAAGTGCAAATTTCCTAAAAAGTAATTCTAAGAGTCGGGAACCCCATTGCCCAACCGCAACATCAATCTTCCTCGGCACACGAAGAGTCAAAAGTGAGGATGGAACTTCCGGAAAAAGGCTAAGACATCCCTAACCTTTGCCCTCCCTCACTCCCTCAAAATTCGTCAGCGAATCAGACTCACCTAGCGATTCAACCAGAAGTCCATTCTAGATGCAAATGGAAGTTTCTTTTTTCCATCGGTAGATCCACTCCTCTTGCGGCCCTCAAAAGCGAGCCACTTTAAAGCTAGAGAAAGGGGAGAGAGAATGGGGTGGAAAGGAGAGGAATAAAGCCTTGGGTAAGAAGAAGGAGCGCAATTTCTAAAGACTTTGGGAATGGAATGAGAAGGAAGAAAGTGGAAGGGGAGGTGGAAATGGAAATAAACGTTTCAGTGAGGTAATGAGAAGCACGCCGAGATGAAAAGTAGAAGTAAAGGAACGCTAAAATAGAAGGCAATGAGAGAGCGATTCTATAAAGCAGACGTGATGAAATTATGACTAAAAAGTCTCATTTACCACATGAAACGATAAAACATAAGAGGAAAGCCTCTACAATTTTAGTAAGCAAATTTCGTTCCGTTTAGTCATCAAAGCGCACATTTGCAACCGCATACACAGCTTCCGCATACAAACTTATGAGACGCTAAATAATTTTATACGGTTCATTGAACTATTACGCAGTTTTATCGTCATTTCAACCATAAAAAGATAATGATAATGATTCATCAACGCAGATTCCTCGCAATAAATAGAAAACTTCACCAGATCCAGATATGAATAGCAAATCGCTTCGTCGCGTGACGACTAGCAATCTTCTTCAATCAACTGAACAGCGTATCGATATGTCAAGAAACATTTCCGGGAGATTTTTCGGTTTTGGCAGCTTGCAAGAGACATGGACAACCTAAATAAAATATCTTTTCTATTCGAAGCAATTTAGTAATTTGGCGTCACCTTGAACCGCCTCCAGGGAAGTAACAGTTGAGCAAAATCATTCCTTTCAAATTCTAATTCCAGCAGTATACGAAGTTTCAGATACTCAAGGGATAGGATGATATGGTAACTTTGCACATTAAGGCGTACGCCTAGGAATATTACCAAGCAGAAACTGACATGAAAAAATTCTAATAGAACCGGGACTCAAACCCACATCCTCCACTTTCCGAGTGACTACTCTAAGGTTCCTCGAACGACACGTCTAATTGTTCTGGCACGATAGCTCAATTGGCTAAAGCAGTCACCCGCAAAGTGGAAGATTCAGGTTCGAATCCCAGTCTTTCACACTTTTTCCATGTCCGTTTTCCTAGGGAATTTCAGAGGCTCATTAGCTGATTCCTCACCCATTGACATTTGGTCACTATCTGTTTCCTGCCTCTTAACATTCAGGAATATGAAATTGATAAAAACCATTACGAGCGGTCCCGGGTTCTATTCCCGGTGGGAGGCAACGTGCGAAATTACCTAAGCTGTTGAAGCACTTTTAACAATAATACTATAATATAATAAGAAACATACATGAAAGTGCGGTTTAAAAAAACGTTATTTCTACGATGAATTTAACTTTAATGTTTTACATGTATCCCAATAAATTTGAGAAAGAGATTTGCTGTATGTTTTGTAAGGAGTGTGGTGACTTACGGCAGCGAAACATGGACAGTCAGAAAGAAATAAGAAAAGTACATAAAAAGTTTCGAAATGTGGTTGTAGAGGACAATGCTTAAGGTGAAGTGGACTGATAGAATTAGAAATTAGAAAGTACTATTGAGAATAGGAGAGGAAAGAAAACTGCTGAGGGAAATCAAAAAGGGAAGACAGCTTGGTTGGGGCATATACTACGTTGAAATTGCCTTCTTAAAAGAATTATCGAAGGAAAAATAGAAGGAAAACGAGGAAGGGGAAGAAGAAGAATGGGAATGCTTGATGACATAAAAAATGGACGAAGTTACAGGCAAATGAAAGAAAATGCTCAGAACAGACTGCGATGGAGGGCATTCAGTTGAAACCTGTCGAAATACAGATTCCACTAAGAAGAAGAAGTGTTATATGTAGTAAATATTACTAAACGAAATTCTGAATGAATGGTGTGATGCTGCCACAAGTTTCATAAATAACTTTAAAACTGCCATTCTCTAATAAGTGGCATAACGGACTCGTAAAGGGTACAAATGGATGTCAAATATATTTGAAGACGACGCTGTAAAGAGTATAAAAAAGGATGGAAGATGAAAAGGACAGGTAGGAGATTGAAAGAAACTGTGGAAAATGTAAATGGCAGAAAAGAAAAGCAGACCATATAAATTTCTGCTTAACAGGACCATTTTTGAGAAAATTTCCATCGGTAGTAAAAGAATAATATAATCTTGATTTTTATATACGCGGTTTAATCTAATTCTGATTATCCAAGGGTTTTTTTTTATTTACGGTATTTTTTCATATTTAGAATTTTCTAAATTCTCCTATTTCTTAAAATTAAAATTCAATTATTAAAAAAGAAAACAAGTAGTTCTTTATGAGAACGAAACAACTAGGTCTAATATAGAATTTTCTACATCGGTAATGGCATTGTGACCTAGATACATTTTGTTTTGTTAGGATTTGTCACGGAATGAAATGAAACGCGACATTCGGGAGCGAGGGAAATCATTTGTGAAATTACGATTGCAGTTTCGAGAGATGAAACAATACGCTCCATTTATCATTTATCAAAATCCGCATGATTTAGAAAATAACTAGTTGCGTCGCTTATCTTCTATGGATACATTTTCGACCAAAGAGATAATCGAGTGCCGAATTTGCAAATGCACATGAATCAGCGACCTGGTTCACGGCAGCAGCGTTCCATTAAAAGCTGTATCTCCACATAGAGAGCGTAATGCAGTTCAATAGAATCAATAGATGTGCTATCACTTGGGCTTTTTTTATAACCAGATAGCCACAAATTTATTTTCCACCAAGAAGACTTCTTGTGCAAAGCAGTTTTTCTGTTGATTAAGTGCGTAAAAGAATGAAGATAGAGTATCAACAACATCGCGGTGTTCATTTTTAATGCTACTGCCAAAAATTATGCCAATCGGCCGACAAGTAAATTCTTAATTTTCCATATCAGTAAAAATATTTGCTACAGCATGATTAGCACCGATACAACTGTGGATTCGCAGTCTGGTAATACTATGCGTTGTGAAGTGTGGTCAAATTTATCCCGTAAACAAAATCTGTTGGAGCGGATAAAAAATTAAAACCTTGAACTAGATTTATTTTAAGTTAATAACTTAAGCTCAGTAAAAATAGTGAATAGATACAAATAATAAATAAGTATTGAATGATTTCTATTTTATTCTAATTTTGTAATCAATAATAGGTAAAATAGAGGATAACGATTATTACGGCGGCATTAAATGAGAAAAGCATCAACTGCATATTTATGTAGAAAGAAGTTATAGTTATTGTACGGTGTATACCTACAGTTTCAAAAAGTATAAAGTATCGTCTAAAACACCAAGAAATAATATTTTACAGCGGAGATTGTCTCTTTCGGAAATAAATCAAGAAAGGTATTACGATACATCCATTCTTCTAAAAGAACTAGAAGGAAAATAGATAAAGTAAGTGGCTGCCTGTATACAGTATCGAAAAATTAATTATAAGTCCAATGGCAAGTATTCTTTCAAGAAAATAAACAAGAGATCAATGATAAGACTGCCCAACAACAACTGCCGTTTCTTGCTTCAAAGTCGATTATCGATATCAAATATTCAAGAATTAATATAGTTCTTCATCCCGTTTCCAAGGAGTATATTTCATAAAACTTCATTCTTCGATCCCTCCTCCTTAACTATTCTCCGAAGCAGCTCCAGTTAATTTCCTCATTTTCAAACCCTCTTCTCATCCTTTTCCTTATTAACGCTGATTTTATACGTACAGATCTCCCCTTGTTTTTCTGCTTCTCCTTCAGAACCCTTCGCCAAAAGCTTACCATCCTAAATTCTCTTCTTCCCCCATTTTTTCCGCCGGAAAATGAAATTGCGTTCATTTATTCATCAGCTCCGTTAGACCATCTGTCCCAGAGAACGGATGAAAATATCGCGAAATAAAATGGCCGTGTTAAGATTCAACTTCTGGAGAATATTACGATGGAGGCTCGAGACGCCCGAGAAAAGAATGATTTGAATGAATTGTCCATGAAATGATTGTGTGTTCTTTCCAGCTAAATTTCCTTCCTTGTACTGCATTCTGCATATTACTTAAACTGTTTCTTAAACTAGTACTTATGGCTATTTGTTAGGAATTAATTCAGAAGATTTTAGAAAAGAAAAATTATCAGATTAAGAGAGTTAAATAATAATAACTGGTATTTCCACTTTTAACCGGCTAAAGATCTCGTCATTAAAACAAATCTCAGAATCTTCAGGCTGCCTTCCAAGAAATTAAGCGAATACCGATTCTCTTTTTCTCGAATCCTATATGGCTTACAAATACCATCCGTGCTTTCCAGGATCGAATGTACGCTTGTTATCCAATATTTCCGCTATACATCATTCTATGAGCTCATTTTAATTTCAACGACTTTCTGTAAATGAAACCACTTTGAATACAAATGGAAGGCCTGAAATTTCGCCGGACACAATGTATTAATCAATTAAATACACGGAATTTCAAATTAATTCTACTTAAAGACAATGTTTGCTAATTAAAACCATTTTCTACTAATTATATACGTCCAAAAATAAAAATTTAATACTTTAGTAAATAAATTTTATAGCTCTTTAATCATCAATTATATGTTACTGAATAATTATGATAACTCTTGTTCCATAATAACTAAAGAATACAATGATCCCAACAACTATAACACAACAACCGCTCATAACATCCCCCTTATCTAATAGGATAAAACATATCTTTTTATTTCATTCATCAGTATTTAAAGTGTAATATAACCAGGAAGAAAAATTAAGAATTGGAGAATCTTTCTCTTGGTTAAATCAGTATATTTACTAATTGCCTCAGACAAGGGAGAATTCCGAAGGAAAGGAACCATGCAAAGATTGTCCTTTTGCACAAGAAAGGAAGCAAGGAAGATTTGAAGAACTACCGCCCCATCAGCCTCCTTCCTGTTATTTACAAAACGTTCATGATAGTAATAGCTGCACGTCTGAAGACGTCCCTGGCAGCTGCCCAGCCCAGAGAACAAGCTGGATTTCGCAAGGGATTCAGCACTATGGACCACATCCACAAGCTGCAAGAAATTATCAGTAGAACGAACGAATACGAGATGCCACTAGTACTCTGCTTCGTGGACTATGCCCAGGCCTTTGACTCGGTAAGTACCTCCTCCACACTGGAAGCACTGGGAAAACAAGGGATAGATACCAAGTACATCCAACTTTTACGCAGCATCTACAAGGACGCCACAGCCTCTGTAATGCTGCATGAAGAAACAGAGGAATTCCGGATTGAGAAGGGAGTGAGACAAGGCGACTGCCTTTCACCAATTCTGTTTACAGCCGTTCTGGAAGAAGTCTTTAAAACCTTAGACTGGGAGGAAAGAGGCCTACGGATCAATGGAGAGCACATCAGTCATTTGCGTTTCGCAGATGATATAGTACTCTTTGCAACCAACGGTGAAGATCTAGCTTCCAGACTTCAAGAACTGAACGCGGCTGGGCAGAAAATAGGACTCAGGATAAACTTATCGAAAACTAAGGTAATGTATAATTCTTTTGCAGCACAAGTACCAATCCTACTACAAGAGGTACCCCTTGATGTTTGTTCAGA
>KZ308327.1:495357-520267 GCA_000376725.2 Ladona fulva | reverse complement strand
AGATTATTTTCTTTTTTTTTAAAGACAAATATAGGAGAAGCGTGAACAGTAACAACAGACGAACACAAACAACCATTCCCTAACCAGAAAAACTCGATTAGCCGGAACCCGAATCCGGGATCTAGAGTTAGCAGAGCTAGAATAGCAAATATGCAGACAATAGTACATGCAAACAATTCCGCCAGTGTAAGGATGAAGCCAACTCCAAATAAAATCAATTCTGATACGAACATTATGAATGATACGGATGGGATGGATTATGGATGCGTAAATCATGTCTAATTCGAAATGCCATATTTTCGCCAAATGATCTTTTTTATATATGTTACCACTGATATTGAGTAAATATTTGACATAAAAAGAGAAGAAAATGAGATTGTATACTTAGAGGTGCAAATCAATTAATTGGGTTGTATATGAAATCGCACAATTCTAAAAATGGATTTATGAATTGATAAAAATTACTGTGATTTAAGAGGAGCCCACAGGCACCTTGACCTTCACGAGGCATACGTTTCCAATTGCCTCGCAACTGTTGAAATTTGCGAATACTCATTTTAGTCTCAAAACTCAACATTCGACATACTGATTTGTTCAACAGTATCATCGGTGCGGTATACACCCCTTGCCACACGCCACTGGTGGCTTGCAGTATGTCTATGTTTTTACCCTGTAAGCCGCCTTTCGGCGTGTGGCAGGGGGTGCATGCATCATGACTCTATTTCCTTAATCGATTATTTTCGCGTATCGTTCGCGGAAAGAATGAGTTCTTGAATCTATTCATTCTGGCATCTATTTCTCTGATCTTTCTCGCATTATCGGAACGGCCTATGTAGCATGGTGAACGCATTATATCCGCTATATCATCTCTAAACGTGCTTTCTCTGAATTTAAGTAAATTGAACCTTTGTTGAACTCTTCTAACTTCCAATGATTCCCATTTTGCGTCCTGTAGCATCTGAGTGACGCTCACTGATTTATCGTATCAATTCTAAATGTGATAGTATCGCATAAACTTTGAGAATAGGGTGAAAACAGAAACAGTTTAACTAATTGCAAGACTGTGGTCACTGATACGAGAACATTTATTTCTGTGATACTAGAAATACTAGAATGCTTTCCGACAGAGTTTGAGCGCCTAGTACATCAATAATATTTCATGCGCCCTTTGTCGACCCGGATGTTGAATTTGAAGGATAAATGGAGAGGACTATGGAATTCTCAAACTACTTATAAAGGGTCGTTGGATTGGTCGGCGTGCCATTCAAGATATCGATGCAAAGAAGCAGCTTGAAATTTTGAGAAGAGAGAGATGAGGAAAATGGAAAATGCTCGGAAATATAAAAAGCTGAAAGACCCACAGTAAAGAGTAGATTTTATTCAAATTTTCGGGTCTTACAGGCTTGCTGGATCGGAAAGATACTATCCCCTAAATTTACATCACAAAAGAATCATTTCCCTAGAAAGGTTTGATCTGAAGATTATGTTTGGATACTTTTCAGTCAAAGCCAAATAATGGGTTCATTGATTACCAAAATACCTCCACAGAAACCTCGTCGACCCCATGAGGGTGAAGAATGAAATAATGCTTAAAGCGGAATATAGAAAAAATTACACGGAGATCACGGGTTATAGGTGAATTATTTGACGGCCAAGCAGACAAACAAACTTGGAATCTATTAAACGATACAGACTCAGTGAAATCTAGATGATTTGGCGTTACTTTGTAGAAAGCCATTTAAGTAAAAAAGGGGATTAAACTTTGTAATTTGTGGAAAATTACAAAGTTTAATCCCCTTTTTTACCTGATACAGACTCAGGGCTAACCTTGAGGTAATTATTAATATGTTTGGAATGTATTATTCAATATGCAGTTATGAAGGAGCAACAACGCATGACGCGCTTTGCAGGTGATATCGCTGTCACTGAAAAATGAACGTACATAGTTACAAGCAATCGAACAAATTCTGAGAAAAGAATAACGTTTATAGGTAAATAAGAAAGATAAAGTTATGGTATGCTTCACATATGGACAGAATAACATGAACGTACTATTAAGTAAGGAGAGGATAAAGGAAGTGGAAGAACTCACTTACTTAGGGAGTAAAGTTACTAGAAAAGTGGAGAAGAGTAAAAAAGATATTTTAAGCAGAATAGGTTAATAATAGCTAAGTTAAATAGTAAATATAAGATGTTGGCTACCAAATAAATCGATGTGGAAGCGAGAAAAATGTTCCAAAATGTTTATATTTCGAGTACAGCTGGATTATATTTAGATATAGCTGCGACTCTTGGACAGTGGGGGGCGGAAAAAAGAGGCGACGGCTAGAATCGTTTAAAATAAGATGTAAAATGAAAATGTTAAAAATATAATGGATGGGTAATATCAGCAATAACGAAGTTTAAAGAAGAATTGAGGATGAGAGGCGGACTTGGAAAAGTGTTTTAAAACGGAAAGATGAATTTATGGGCCATATCATGCGTCATGAGGGATTTCTAAGGATTCAGCTGTAAAGTACTGTCGAGAGAAGAAGAAGAATAGAACCAAGATTCAGTTTAACGCCACAAATAATTAAGGATGAGCATTGCAGGCCACATGCAGAAATGAAGATGAAGTAGCTAGAGCGATCCAGGTGGCAAGCTGCTACAAACCAATACAAGGATTGAAGAGAGCTGAGGTAAGCAGAGAACAGTATAGATGTTGTAGTGATTTTAACTACAGTATGAAGATTTTGATTTTGTTTAGAACTTAACTCTTGTTTTATCGATACCTATATAACGATATGAAATGTCTCTGAATTCTTAATTGTAGGAAAAAGGTAATCTTGAACAATGAAATATTTTTGCCATTTTCCATTCTAACGAAACATTCTAATTGGTTGGAATACCAATCGCAAACCCTTTTCATAACATACTGGTTTACTCAGCAATTTGTAACGATGCTAGATTCTATCGGATAGAAATGCATTTAGATGCTTGGTCTACCGATCATTATGAGCATAAAGTTGATGAAATCAAAATATTGTCGAAGGTTGTTGAAAAGCGCCTGTAACGGATACTGCTTTCGCCTACACGCGTGAATTTTTTAATGATCTCTTCCTTACTATTCGGAATCACAATGTCATTAATTACCATAAAGTTAATTAATCAAGAATCTTTCCTTCCACTCATCACTATATTACGGTCAGGTTCCCATTTTCTCCCCGAAAATTCCTAGTATCCCTGAAAATTGAGGCGATGGATCCTGACATCGAACAAATAGCATGTGAATCTACATCGGAGAGATAACGTGCCCCACTATTTCCCCGAAATTCCGTTCCTTGAATGATTCGTAGGCTGAGCTCGCTGTTATCCGCCCATATTGGGCCTACAAATTTAGGGACATTTCCGTCGACGTTAATTTATATCCTTCGAGTGGAGTGGCGAAAGAATGATGAGGTTAATTGGAAAGCACGAGAATTTGGATGTAGGCGCGGCGGCGATTTAATTGACAAAATGCCGTGTTCTACGAGCGACGACTCCAGGAGATTAATAGCCGGTCGAAGTGAATGAATAGGTGTTTATAGAATGTTAGGAGAGTTAACCGCCTAACGAAGCACTTACAACGATATCGCTGTATCGACTAAAAGTTCCCCAATACTGAGGGTTGGGCGCTTGGTAAACGCATCCGGAGAAAGATTAACATACAGCTTAAAAATTATTTTGAGAAAGCAAATACAGGAAGACTTCACGTATGAAAAATACGGGTTTTTTTAACTGAATTATTGCTTAGTAGGCATGAAAAGGTATGAAAAATAAATAAAATATAAATTTACACGATAATTTCAAGCATTGCGTAATTTATAATATAGCAACAGTGTTATTAGTGCTTTTTTTCCACCTAAGAAATCTCCATAAAGGCTATCATAGTACTACCACTCTCGGATAAGAAGTTCTGAAGCAAATGTCGTTCTCGAGATAGGATTACAAAACAGAATAAAAATCATTCTGTTCACAAAATAAATCAGTGTTACATTTGCTTTTAAATAGATAAGATGCTAAAAAAACTGAAATCCTATGTAGCATTATCATATAAAAAGAGAAAAATAAATAAAATTATGATTTTCTCTAGAGAAAATTTTAACAGATAAGTAATCTTTAAACGCCTATAGCCCCTTTCGTTTGAGAAAACAGTTGCATTATAATACTTCTCATGTTTTTCCTTCCTTACATACCCACTTGAGAGAAATTAATGTTTAACTAAAAGGACACGGTTAAAGAAACATACAGCAATGCAAAAGAAAATTGAACGTAAGAATCTTGAGTAAAGGTGCATAATATCCGAAATTTTTGGTTTTATAGAACTGTTTAGTACGAGAATATTCTAAACTCGCGTCACTCCAGCAGCTTCCTGAAATTTTTGAAACTGCAAAAAATCAAATTCGATAAGTGCTTTACTCCTTTGGATCTTCGTTGCACATTTCCCAGGAATCCCATTTTTCTGTTGCAACGAAACCATTGTAAACCGGATGGGGAGCGAAAACGATTCAAGAGGCTTTGATAGAAAGCACCGTTTCTCAGAATTTCTGCTGATCGATCTTTCCCTGGAAACTAACGCATCGTGTATTTATAAAAATAAACCACTCTTCGCAAATAACCGTCGCAACGGACTTTTAGGCGCTTTCGTTCCGCGCCTCTTAAATCACCGCTCTAAAGGACAAATCCTTTATATACACGCTTCCTAGAATTCGCCGCCGGCAGAGACTCCTGTGGACACTTCTCGAATCTGCTTCTTCCCATTCAAATTCGAGAGGGATGTGAGGGGGGGAGAAGCAGGAAGTCCAACAACAGATTTTCCGGGCGGAGGCGGAGAGGGAAAATCAGGTAAATTAGTCCTTACACAGCAAACCTCGAATCTAATTGCTTGCGGCTGGGGAGCTTTGGAAGGAGAAAGAAGAATATATATGAATCGCACGGGAGGAACTTTAGGAACAAAGATAAATAATCCGGGATGAGGAATGAGGAGCAGTATCTGGCGAAGAAGAAAAGGACAATGAAGACGCAAAACTAGCCTCCGCAACCAGGAGATGGGATCTTAGCGGTGAGCCCTTTACTCATAGGATGCGAGGCCTTCTATCAAGACCTTCGATTAAACTGAGGATTTTGGGGGCCGAGCTTTCGTGCTTCGAATAAAATGCTTCTCAGTTAAGCCATCTATTGTCCACGAAAACTAGGATGACGCTGCGGGAATGCTAGAGAGGGAGAAAATAGAAAAGGGAAGACATAAGGTGTTAATTAGGAGGGTTAATGAGGGGAAAAGCTTGGAAATAATCATAATAATTTATCGACCAGAAAAGTATTCCAAATTGTATGCACACATGAGTCTTCCAACTCTCAGTATGTCCAAGTGCCCAAAAAGGCCCTTTTTAATGGCATTCTTTACTTCTTGATAACCAATCCTCCCCAACTCCCTCATTACAAGGCATTATTTAACAACTTATTCGACGTCTTCCCCTCCCTCTTTTTCGTTGCACTCAACCTTCATTTCCTTTCTTTAGCAATCCTTACCTTTTCAATATATGGCCCATCTATTTATTCTGTCTCAGTTTGATTTTTTTCGATCTAAACACTTTCCTTTTTCACCATCTTCATCGCCCCTTAGTTTGTTTCCTATTCATTAAACTTACTTTTTCCATTCCTCACCATATCCCTATCTTAAAAGTCTCCTGGTTTTTACTATCCCTATTTGTTACCTTACAATCTCCTTCGTTAGCTTTCTAGCTTCACTTTGTTAAAAGTGAATATAGCAGACCAAGTATTTCACAAGTCTTTTCTTGATATTGATATCGCGGCCCTTCGTAGCTAACTATCTTCACCGAAATTATAACATCTATAAAAAATGACCAAACATTCAAATATGGGAATGCTACAATTAAAGCACAAAATTAAGGACGAGAAATATAACCGAAATGAAAAAANTTCATTATTCATAACATAATATTAAGTAGTATATTAATAAAATTAATTAACGAAAAAAACCGATTCCTCTGGAAAGATCTTGAGATCGCCGGATATTAAATACTAGGCGACCCGTCGCAGCTAGCTTTTGAAAACCACTGCCATTAATCGATATTTATTTCTCATAGTTAGAATAATAAAGATTGACCATCTTTACCCTTGAACGTGGTGTAGAATTATTGTGATGAACGCCATACGAATATTTTTCAAAGTAGAAAGGAGGTAAGAATTATATAATGATAGTAATGTATAAAGAATACCCACAAATCGTACAATACAAACTTCGGAAAACGCTCAAATCATAATAATGTTGGGCCTTTTCCTTCAATAATACGTCGCACAAGAGACCTCTTGGTTGTCCTGCCAACAGCACGTGTTTCTAACGGTTTCCAATAGCGATCTTTCGAGCCTTTTCTCACTCCTTCCTTTTTTCCTTTTATACGCAAAAACAGGATGAGGCGGAAGATGGAGAGATGGGCGATTTAGCCAACATTGAACTTCAATGGTAGGTCGCATAGCAACTCCATCACTCGACCCCATAACGCCCCCTTTACTCCTCTAAAGCACGTGACGAAACTATCTCCGCCTTCCCATAAACAAAAGGGAAACTGGGGCGAAAGCAGAATTGCAGCAACCCATCCGGATAAAGAGATTAATGGCGCATATGTGGAAGAACGCACAGTATCTACGTTTTTCGCAATACGCCTAAAAGAGGTAATGAAAAAATCTTAACGTATGTCTTAATAATATGCGATGCACATTCTAAGATAAACTAACAAGAATGGTATACAGTATGGAGAGCCTTTCAAAATTTTTCAAATGAATCAGAATGAGAGGAAAAAATTAATCTGATAAATAGCAGCGAGGAGAGAGAAGTCGAAAATATGGAGAAAGAGAAATCTTTCCTTTTCAATTTAATACTTCATTTTATCTGCCTGAAGTCTTTTGACTCGTTGTAAGCAAAACCTTTTAAGAATACTTTTATCTTGAATTGAATTCAATATATCCAATACATGTACGACTAATGGTTGAGCCATCGAACCTCATTACTTTTCGGAAGTAAAATTCCAACACTATACAATAAATACTACCTCAGGGATTTAGACCAATTTATACACCAACGTGCTCATCATCTCACTTCCAAGTATCAAAGGAGGAAGGGAAGAATAAATGAGACCAGGAAAATATATAAAAGGGTTACGAGACGAATAGAGAGACGCGATGGCAGATAATAAACGAAAAGGAAACAACATAAGAATTATAAAGTGAAGAAAATGGAGGAAAAAGGGGACAGAATAGGAATTAAGTAGTGATACGGAGGAGCCGTTCGCGAAGTATAGAAACAGGAAAAGAATAAATGGGGACGAGAAGACTTATCTTCAAGAATAGCCATGGGAGAAGGGCAGAAAGCCCCCCGGAATTGCTCCACCAAACATCCACGCATGCGCGCACCCTATTCCCATCGTTGATGCCTCGGCTGATGTATTTATAACCACCCGAGATTTTTCGCGGCCGGAGCCGATGAGGTGGGTTTTAAGCAGAAGGTGAAACAGAGGAGGACGGGAGAGGAAATATTCAACTAGAGCCATCCATTTGAGGCGTTCCCACATCACTCCTAGGTGGCATCATAGGAGGAATGATCGATGGAGATATGCGGAGAGAGCAAAAATAAACTTGATCATAGCCTCTGGAATGCATTCGCAGTGATGAACAATCAAGTGGATGCATCTCGCCCATCACTCGACGTTCGTCAAATTCCGTCCGTAAAACAGTTGTATTCTTTCGATCGTATTTTGAAAATCGTGTAGAAATAGTCACGATAAGATATCTTTTATTTATCAACAATTAAGGAAGTCTCCGGAGAAACAAGGGAATTATCAGAAAGACTGAAGTATCTATTATAATTCATAAAAATTTCGTCAAAGATAGGATGTGAAAGTAACAAAAAGAAAACTATAGTATGAATATGGTTACCTTCTCTAATTGATCTCGAATTACTACTGTTTTGCGGCTCTTCTTCAATAGTTTCGTTCAAAATGTATGCGATCAATCATACATGAATAAGAAGCTTATCGAAGACGAGTTTCCGATGAATGTAAGGTTATAAGGAGCACCTCCGTGCTCCTGACTATTGACGGCGACAAAAATCTTCAAACTATATTCTGTTTTATATTTGTTGAATGAAACAACTCTCATGTATTCCTGACTGAATACACAAATCAAATGTTTGCAGAAAAGAACATATACATCGCAACATTTCGCGACGAGTAGAAGCGGTGGCGCAGGAACTACGAGACGTAATAGACGAGAAGCAATTTTCTGCCAGTTTAACAACGCAGAGCTCGTATAAAAACAGCTCAGCTCTTATTGTTGCATGAGAAAAGCGTCGCTCTTAAAGCTCTTTTGACTCTTTCCGCATGACGTTGATTTCGAACCAAACGAGACGGAACTCTTTTATTTGAATGAAAAATAATTTTTACTGTTGGATATCAAACCGAATAACAGTGGAAAATACTTCGTCCCCAACTCGCTGCCACGAATTAATTTTCAGCGACCCTTGCTTTCTAGAATTTGAACTTTTCTTTTACATTTAAAATAACATTTTTCGCAGACGTTGTACGACTGGAATGGGAAAAACTTATTTCTATATAATTATATTCGTAAACAGAAATTTAATCTAATTATACGTATTGTGACTTTATACCTTGTTACGCAGTGAAAATCTGCAGTAAAACGCTTGTTTCAAAGATTTAGCTGTCAGCAGCCCAATAACTCGAATCAGTCCAGTATTCTTAGGCTTGCTCAACAAGATAAGATTTTAGAAACCGCTGGTTTCTATGATCTTAACAAAATGGATTTATTAATCTAGAAAAATCAACCTTTCTTTCAATAAGTAAATTAAATCGAGAAAAATATTTTTAAACGCTAAAATATTTACTAGTGATTTGGTCTATAAAATCCACTGCTGTTAACTAATCTCTTTCTTTTCAGAAAAAGTCACATTTTTTTAATCAGAGGTCACTATGGACAATATTTTTAATACGGCCCGCATCAACGTAAGTATATTACGTAGTAATTATATTATTATAAGTATGATATATTTCATTATTCATAACATAATATTAAGTAGTATATTAATAAAATTAATTAACGAAAAAAACCGATTCCTCTGGAAAGATCTTGAGATCGCCGGATATTAAATACTAGGCGACCCGTCGCAGCTAGCTTTTGAAAACCACTGCCATTAATCGATATTTATTTCTCATAGTTAGAATAATAAAGATTGACCATCTTTACCCTTGAACGTGGTGTAGAATTATTGTGATGAACGCCATACGAATATTTTTCAAAGTAGAAAGGAGGTAAGAATTATATAATGATAGTAATGTATAAAGAATACCCACAAATCGTACAATACAAACTTCGGAAAACGCTCAAATCATAATAATGTTGGGCCTTTTCCTTCAATAATACGTCGCACAAGAGACCTCTTGGTTGTCCTGCCAACAGCACGTGTTTCTAACGGTTTCCAATAGCGATCTTTCGAGCCTTTTCTCACTCCTTCCTTTTTTCCTTTTATACGCAAAAACAGGATGAGGCGGAAGATGGAGAGATGGGCGATTTAGCCAACATTGAACTTCAATGGTAGGTCGCATAGCAACTCCATCACTCGACCCCATAACGCCCCCTTTACTCCTCTAAAGCACGTGACGAAACTATCTCCGCCTTCCCATAAACAAAAGGGAAACTGGGGCGAAAGCAGAATTGCAGCAACCCATCCGGATAAAGAGATTAATGGCGCATAAGTGGAAGAACGCACAGTATCTACGTTTTTCGCAATACGCCTAAAAGAGGTAATGAAAAAATCTTAACGTATGTCTTAATAATATGCGATGCACATTCTTCGCAAAGCTTCCTAAGGAGACTGCTACGTCCAATTTAATTGTATTTTCGGCCTTTAAATTCAACCTATAAAGGTAGAATCCCAAGGAAGAATGGACTTGAAAAAGACTGACGGGACCGGGAATCGAACCCGGGTCTCTCAATTGCCGGTCGGGTGCTCTGGGTCAGTCTAACAAATCCAAATGACAAAAAACAAAGAATGGGGAATAATTAAGAAACATGAATGAATGCGAAAAATATATTTATACATACTACCTACAATTTGTTATAGTCAAAATTTTATTTTTTAAATCTGGATTCTTTCAATAGCCTTCTAGAACGACCCACGATTTCCTTCTACTCCGTAAATGTATAGAGCCACAAAAACGAAGCAAGAAGTCCCATTTAGCACTACTTCCCACGAAAATGTTACCATTTAGATTTGCTTTGGTTATCTTTTTCTATATTTTACCGTCTGTAGAGGATATGAAAAATAATTCAGCAGTTTTTCATTTTAAGATCATAAAGATGCGCTACTAAGATTGAGTGCTACAACTGGCGTACCATCTCCGGAATACATAGACCTACTATACATCTTGAAGCCTTTCACCACAAATTTGTTAACTATAATACGAGGAAAATAGCCCAATAACTGCGACTCGTAGATACACATCTAAAAAGAAATCAAATAATTTAGCTTTTCTGTCGAGATTTATCGCTAAACTATTCAAATCTTTTACTCGACTTAACCGTCGAGTAACTGGAAGTAAATTTCTAATGTGTCACACTTTTCCGTTGATTGCGATATTATTAGCGAAAATCGTTTGCTCAAAATGTTCGCTGAAATTTCTAGCTTTAATAAATTAACAAAATGGAACAATTATTTGGGTAAAAGATGTACGAAAATGAGACGAATTTGAGTTTTCCAAACCATCACCTTAACAATAAAATTAACAAACATAGTCGTTAAACATTTTCTTGCGCTACAGAAGAAGCACTTATTACTGAATAACATTAAGAAGATTCCTTAGGCGAAGATTCCTTAGGACTCCTCTAGGCGAAATTAGCATACTACTCCTTCAGAAACCTGAAGATGAACCTTCATAGATATTTCAAACTTTAACTATACTTCCATTGGTATAGGGCATACTTCTTTCCTTCTGATACAAGAAAAATATCGAAGCAATAATATTGTATAAGAGCCTCTATGCACAGATATTAGTTCACCAAATATGCATGTACCAACACCACCAATTTATCGCTTCAAAATATCTGAAAGCCGTAAATCTTTAATCAACTGCACCACGTTGACAGATAGAAAGCAAATAAATGTCTCTTGAATTAACTCTCTTTATTTTGAAATTCTACCAGGCATGAGCGCAGCATGTCAACGTGTTAGCCGTGTTTACACATGTCGTTTTGGAAAGTAGAAACCAAACAATTTTTTCTTTTGAAGTTAACTGATGTAAGTCTCTAAAAATATTTTAAGCAATCTTCCTTTTCACAGCCTATACAAGCTTGCGTTTGGTTTAGTACCTCGAAGGAAATGAAAAAAGTCTCGTCATAAATCAAACACTATCGAGCGCTTTACCCGGCTTAAGAAAATTGCAAGAAATTGGAAGTCCACTTCCGGCTTAGCTCAACCTGATGAAGTGGAAGAGATTAAATGAAACAAAGTTGATAACATGAGATGAATTTATGATCTCGATATTAACTACATAAAATAACACTCATTGTTACGAGTAAATTAATGAGTGTATTCTACGTAGCATTACAATTCCATTCCATTATCGTATCTACATTCATATTAAATTTCTCGAAATAAATATTCTTTTAGGACTGCTAAATCCTTATCTAAAAGGTTACTCATTCGTTCTCATTTGCATTTTAGGAAATAAGAGGAAAAACGATGCGATATCAGTATCTGCCACATGAAAATGTCCTTTATATGTACAGAAATATTTCTCTTTAATATCGCGCCATTCCTTCGAGAAATGCTCCATTTCTGAAAATACGACCGCTTCTTCACTCAATTCTGCGTAATAATCACGGAAGGTACTTTATGGGAGCGCATTTATTTGGAAAATATACATGGGGAGTCTGAACGGAGGATGTATGCGTCAGAAGATGAAACGGGTCGATAATAGCGGACGAATAGCAAACAGAAATGGAACGAAAATAGCGGATGATCCCAAGATAGAATGGTGAATGGAAAATAAAGGAAATGAGATTAGGTAGAATCCCTGAAAAGAGGAGTTGAATAAGGAAAGAAGTAATCCAACAGATGCTTCTAAGACCGATACTCTCCAGAATGGTACGTGGGGTTTGCCTGAGTGTAGCTTTTGCCTCTCGATGGAAATCTCCGACCTCTCTACCCACCTTTCCAAATTCAAAAACACGGCAACGGAAACCGATTTCTCGTCGGCGTATGCGCTGAGTGAGGCCCACAACAAAATCCGCTCCCGCAAAAGCCCCTTTCCTTCAATTCCTACCTCCCGCCGTACGCAATTACATTTTTTATTGGTTCCCATTTTTCGCCTCTGATAGAAGTACCTCCTCTTTCTAAAGCACGGCAAATGTCAGCGACACAGGAAAGCGTACTTCAGAAAAGGCTGCGCATCCAAAAAAGAGAGACACCCGCGCAATTCCTTCGCAACATCCCCATTTATCGGTGGTTTTGCTCTTTAGGGAAATAACGAGATCTTCCTTTCACAGCAATTTCTCGATGACAATTCAGACTTAGATTTCGCTTTGAGGTCATGATTAGGAGATAAGAGGCTCATTCTTACAAGTCATATGTATGCATTAAGACTTTTTTTTAGTTTTAGTATTTGCGATGTCGGTGACAATATAAATTTCTTTTAACATTGGAGGTTATAAGTATTAAATAATCCGAAACCGAAGAGAAACTATTCCTGAAGAAATCCCAAAAAATAACCCCTTCGTCGTGTTAGGATATATCAAACTCAATTTCTCAGTTCCACACGGGACAAACCAATTACCAAAATACATAGGTTGTTGATATGATATGAAAATATAGTGAATTCGAGCTTTTCACTCGATTCCGTGTAATGCAAGGAAATTTTATTTTAAATCTATATTCTAATTATAATTAATACGTTACAAATAAAGTTACTAAATGTTACAAATGAAAGTAAGAATGAATTATAAGGTGAGACGTAAGTAATGCTAAACATGTGCTCGGTAGAGTAATCCAGAAGCGATGAAATTGAAAACCAATTATAATCTACAGAACGAGGCATTTTCTTCTTCCCAAGCTCGCGTATTCAGGATTGTAATTTTGGAATAGAACTCTAAATTGCAATCCGTACCCGTTATCGATCCTTTATCCCTCCGAAAGCATCAAAATCCAGAGTCGACAGACGAGGGAGCTCGAGATGCCGTAATTGAGGGCATTTTGATTAGGTAATTTCAGATGGCGAGGGAGCCTAAGAAATGCTTCGATGCATACGGTAATATCGTTAATTTTTAATCTGACGGATAGGTTCGAGCTGTTGATCCCACGCGTACATGAAGGAATGAGGAGTCGAAAGCAATTCAACGCCACCATCCGGAATAGGGCGGATGCGAAGTGAGAGGAACAGGATACGCTCTTCGAATTTCGCTAACTTGATGATGGCTCATATAATTCGATTCGAAAAAATTACCCCCACGAGCTGTGCCCAGAAGGCTGAATAATTGAACGCACCTCGAAAACGAAAACGCTCTCGGGATCATGTTTCTTGAACGCCACCTTTGAGAGAATTGCGGGGGAAAAACGCGAAAATCTAATCAAGTCCGAGATTTGAAGCGAAAATGTTTAACTCAATTTTCATCAAGAATATTGCACTTTCTACAGACATGAAGGTCAGATCCGTCCAACCTGTTCCCATCTACTTTTAACTTACAACCTAGATGAGAAATCTTCTCAGGGTGTTATTGAAAAGATTCCTTCTTACCCAGATAATTCATATGTAGTGCAAAAATAGACATTCGACATCTAGAAAATTCTCTTTCCTGCAAATAATTCGGCACCAAGATAAAACTAAAAGATGGACATCTGACCAATGACATTTTGAGCACATTTACAAAGGGCTTTGGGAGATGTAAGAAAAATTAGTAATAAATTTGGAGGCAAAAGACGATGTACGAAAATTGAGAAGACACGAAGGAAGAGGATGAAATTAGAATGCAATGGGAAAATAGAAGTGGAAACAATAAATTATATAAACGAGGTATTAGTTATCAAATAGGCAAAAGCGATAAGTGGAGAGTTTAAAGATAAATAAACTGACGAGTGGAAGAACTCATGTACGTATTATAGCAATTCCAAAAGCATATTGTAACAATTAATTCGTACGTATGTTTTGCGAATTCACATTTAGAAGCAGAATTCATCCCTTTTTCGGAAATTCCTTCAATATTCCTACCAAGCTAAAGTAATAGCAAGGGAAAAGAAGCAAAATCGACCAAAACCAAATAATCGCCACAAAATCTCGTACCTAAGGTGGAACACTCGTGTTAGATTTCATTTAGACCAAGAGATCAAACGCCCCTGAAATCTTATTTCCCGCGCATACATTTAAAATAATCTCATCAATGTTTAATAAAACCTATAGGCGAAATTTCATCTCTACACCAAGACCCAATACCAAGGAGAACAACTGCTTTTTAAACGATCTCGGAACGACTGCGGATATAATCTGGAGGCAGTGAGACATTGAATGTAGGAGATCAAGTCCGGCGAAAATGCTTTTCGAGAAGACACTAAAGGGGAGAAGACAAGGAAAGGATGGCAAGTTGGTCCAGCAGTGAGAAGATGCTTCTCTTACCGGAATTCCGAGTATAAACCTTTTTGTCAGTTTCGAAACCCCTTTCACTCCCATTTTCACATTCATATTCTCGCTAGAATTAGAATTTTATCATTTTCGATAACTTCCCTACATTAATGCTACTGTTGTAAGAAAAAGAGAAGATTGAAACACGGCTGTATATGAATTAGAGGTTTAAAAACACTCCGTAAGCCATCATTCAGCAAGCGGAACTCGCGCTCAGAGACAAACGGGAAGCTCCGGATTACCGATTTCTGGGAAGCCCAATGATCATTTCGGAAGCAACGCTTCCATCCTCGGGGGGTCTTCACAAAGGAAGTGGAAGGACGGCTTACGGAGTGTTTTTAAACCTCTAAATGCTACTGTTGCCTGAACCATTTCTCGATTTACGGACGCTCACAGCCATAAAATTCTCTGTTGGTAATGGCACAGTTACGCTTGACCCGCTAAGGTTAAGCTTGCTTTCCTTCCCTTCGCTTTGGAACTGCGTTGGGACGCAATTAGCTAACTTGAGTCAAGCTAGTCCGAGTTAATTTGGATTGAGAAGCGCAGCGAATCGTACGGTTTCAGTGAGTAGAGCTGAATTTGGCTGTCCTACCTGTTTCGGCCTTCTGTCTGATTAACGAGAGTTCTAAGTTAATTTTAAGTACCCTATAAAATGTGTACAAAAACTTCTTGCGGATTAATAAGGAATCCTAATTTAAAAGTTATGGAAAAGAATGCCCTCAACCTTCATCCTCATCTTTCACACATATTTCTCATCTAAAACATAAATTCAAATAGATAGAATTTAGATTAGCGACTCAATTACAACTTCTATAATCCGTATAATTTTTTCTATTTCGCAAGGGAATTCCAGAGACCTATGCTCATATGAATCCTATTTTTCAATCAGAATGATAAGTAAAGAAGATGAGCAGATACTATATCGCATTTATCTAAGCAGCAAAAAATTTAAATAAGAAATTGGCTTTCGAGAAGTAAATATACCATAATAACGTACGTAAATGTTATGTACAAAGATAACAGAGGATGGAAATTGGATAATTAATTACAAGAGATGATATATGTATTTTAGATATTTTTGATTTCCGAACAAACAAATGGCTTTTTTCCTAGCAAATGTGACGGGATTGTCGTGAGTCTACCTATCGTCTCTGAGAATCTTTCTATATGGAAATTTAATCTTTACTCTGAAAAGCATTTCCTTGACGTATCTCTTTCTACATAGAATTTCTAGAACATAGAAGTCAGTCTCTCTTCTTTTTCCATACTTAGTCACCTTATACCCAACAGATTTTTCGCAAAACATATATTATGAGGAGTTTTAGCTGCAGATTATGTATTTAAGGATAAGGTTGGATGAAAATTCTGGAACTAGTTAACTGTTAGATTTCCAGCGAAGTGCTGCGTCAATCAGTGTAAAGATGAGGAAGTGACTGTAAGGCAGAAATTGATAGAGAGAATACTATTGAGCCAATCCAAAAGATAGTTTGCGAAAAGAAGCTAGATAAAAAAACTTCACCTCCTCATTGAACTCTGCATTTCTAAGGGTTCCTTTTAATCTGGACGAAATGGATCGAAGAAAAAAAAAATTTGGACAAAACGGAAAGGAGAGAAATGGGAAAGTATGAGAATGAAGCACAAAAAGCAGAAATGCCTGGTGTAAGAGGTCACGTAAACAATAAGAATCCCCAAAAAACAAGATTTACTAAAACTAGCTGTGGGAAAGAACAGGAAATGAAGGACGCCACGGTATACGGCACACCGCCAGGTGAAAGGTGCGGCTTCACCAAAGTCTTATTTCGGAATCCCAGCTTCCATCTTCAGTAGTGGAAGTGTTCTTCTATTTCTGGAGATTATTTTCACTCGTCATTAAATTTTCCGAACGCAAAGTTCTCTCTCGCCAGTTCCTCTTTAACCCGGAGCACCCTGCTTCCTCCTACGCCTTCCTCTTCCATCCACGTCTTCCTTTTTCCGCTTCTTACCTCTTTTCTTTTGTTTTTTCCGCACACGAAGGAATTCAATAGTCTCAATCTCTCCCTTAATAAAGTCAGCTTTCTTCATCCTCCGACGTTTTCCCCTTTCACTTTTTCCACCGCCAACTTTTTAATCCCTTCCCTCCCGAACCATCATCTCCTAATCCTTTTAAATCCGTGGGCCGAACTACAGCGTCCTAGCCGCGAAACCTTAACCACAGACTCGATAACAATTTCCCGCGTCTCTTTGCGAAAACCGCTGTTGAAGATATCTGGACGCCTGAGGAATTCTCTACCTTCGACCGCCCTTTACCACCTCTCGGCGAACCGTTTCTATCTCTTCGCAAAACTGCGTTCCATCTCCTTCCCCTTTTATTTTTTCTCAAATGATCCCGCCCCAGCCACGGGCGATCGCCAGCCCTTTTATTTCCCTCTTTCTCCTATCTACGAGGACCTTTCCCCCATGCCCCGAGGATACTCGGGTAAAAGAGAAAGAATATTTCCTCATCTTTCTTTCTCCGAAGGATTGGAGCAGGAAACATGACGGAGAAAACCTCTCTAAGGAAAAGAAAGATGAAATGCATGATTGAATTTGTTCGAGTGAATCGAATGGGCATCAAAGAGGTTTCGTTGTCTACTTCTGGGCGTTGAGTTCTGTTGTTCAGCCAGCGGAGGAAGGAAGGAAACCGGTTTATGACGATGCAGATTTATTCACGAACGTCGCACCGAAAATATACCAAAAGATAATACGGCGTATCGAGTTCGACGAAAGGAACTTCACCGAATATATACACATAATATATACTAAAATGTAGGAAATCTATCAGATGATTATTTCACTGAAAACGCTCCAGGGACCGTCATATATCTAGAAATGTTGCGCGCAATCAATTAGAAATCGGTCATATTATTACAAAAGTTTGAAAAATTCTTATACTCATGTCCTTAAAAATCATGAAGCCTTATCAACTGATTATTCATTAATACTATATCTTTACTACAAGTAAAGTACTACAACTTGTATCTTTACTACAAAACTAGCTTTGTAGGGAGAAGTTTCGTAGAATTTCATATTTTTATCATTTATTAAGAAAGAAAGAAGTAGACGATGGCAGTGGACGTGCAAACATCAGAGATTTTCAAAAAAATACTCCTTTTTTTTAGCACAGTCATGAAATAGTCATCGACTTATGTCAAGAGTTCATTCTATAGAAATTATTTCTGATTAGGTAAAACTTTATTTACGCCTAAATTTCTACCACAAAACTTAATTCGGATTGGCATTTGATAGAATCGCGATATTGCAGACAATGACGTTTCTATCTATCATCAAAATTTATAAAACATATATTCAGTAGGACTTGAATTATTTAAATCAGCTGCATCGTTATCTGCTTTAAAGACGAGAACAGAAAATCTCTGCGGGCCTGATCTCGAGTCTTAACTTGGATGAGGAAAATTATCTTCCAGCAGATAATTACATTATCAAATTCATAAGCTATTTTCACTCTCATTAATCGTGTAGACGTATTACCTCAAGTTAATGGTATATTCGTTAAGTTTTTTTCACAAACGTTTTTGGTTTATCGGTCCAATGTAAGATGGAGAGAACAAAGAACAAACTAGCTCCTCATAAGTTAATTTTAATAGCAATTTATATTAGTAATTTCAGATTTCAGTTAATCCAATTCCGTGATCTCTCCAAAGTGGCGGTGTTGATTAAAAAATATTCCACGACGTACTGTGACACTAGAAGCTAGGCATTAATTTCTTAATAAACCTGAAACTAGAGATTTCAGTTAATCCAATTCAGTGATCTCTCCAAAGTGGCGGTGTTGATTAAAAAATATTCCACAACGTACTGTGACACTAGAAGCTAGGCATTAATTTCTTAATAAACCTGAAACTAGATATCCAAGGTGATAAAATTCTATTTTCGAAATTCCACTAAATAAGGAAGATTTAAAGAAACGCTCTCGACTGCAGAGGATTTTAATATCTTCGCCACTACTTTCCTGAAAACCGAAAATTTGTATACATGCAACCTTTTGAAAATTCAATCTTTTTATGACTAAATTATATAAACTGGAAATCAAGTTGTTTGGGAACGAAGAACTGAAGCTACGAAGGAAGGACGTCCACCACATTGTCTCAAGATATGAACGAGGGGAAGAATGTAGGAAATTGATAGGATGGCCGGTATAAAAGAAAGGAAGGGGAAGAAGATTCAGAAGGTGATCGAAGGAAATTTAAAGAGAAGGATAGCAATGGACATAAAAAATTTCCAATAGCCTACTGAGATAAGCCAAAAATTAGATGACCAAGATCCCGAGAAAGGAACAGAAAATAGGCCAGACGGAGTTCAAGATACTGTAAGTAATCACGGATCTGTTGAAAATGCATTGATAATTTAAGAAAGAGAAAAGTCTCTACGTCAAGCATGAGGACGATTTTTTAAATCTCAGCGACTTACTCTTCATTGCAAAATACTAATCTATCGCCGCAAAGAAGCTAGTTGATAGTTAGGTTTGAAAAATGATGGAAGCGTAATCTTTTCCCGGTTTTGAGCTTAGTTTGGAAAGAGAAATATATAACGCTTGGAAAACTTAACGAGAAACCCTTCCCTCTTAACTCGTTCCTCTTGCGGATAAAAGAAGAGCATAAAGCCTCAAGTCGAGAATTTGCATTTCTCATCTTTCAGAAGAATGTTTCAATAAGGAGAAGATTACTTACGAGGTTAATATGGAGGGCTCCATAGCGGCTCGAAACTATGCTCAAACTAAGGAAATAAAACGTCTGTTTATAAAGTTACGGTCTCAAATTGTAGAAGAATTTCAAGTAAAAGAACTAATCACATGCTTTCAAATTAATTTTCTTTTACGAGTACATAAAAAATAGGCCCTTTTCTAGAGATGAAACATTAAAAATACAGGAGGTCATACAGTTGTTGCTATAACTAAATCCGCCGTTTCAGTTGGAATCGCTAGATTTTATTGTAGCAATATGCTGAATAAATTAAGACAAATTGCAAGTAGAGATGCAAGGAGACAAAAAATAACTATCCTATAAATTAAAATTTTCACAAGCAGATAGGTAGATATCTCACATCCATTCAAACGTTCGACTGACTTAAAATGCAACTTCCGGATTCTGCTTTGAAATGTTTGATTTACGTTTACAGGATAAATTATGTGAAGTAATAGGTTAATTTTGACTGGATATTGCCGAAGGATAACATCTTCGTCGAGAGTTTTGCCATCCAACAAGCCGCTTATCGCAAGAAGTGTAAAACAAAGCGATTCGCCGATTTCTTTTGTTAAACACTACCGCGGACAAGCAGCAGCGTAGATATTACTCAAGAATAGATCGATTTACCGAACTTCTACTGCTTTGCTTTCACTAACGTTTTAAGGACGAAAATGAGGATTTTCGAATAAGATTTTTCGATTTAAGCGGAATGTGCTAAAGAATACATACCAATGTACTACTACCACCACAGACTCTAGAAGGAGTTACCCTACGTATAAACACGATACCTACATTAGTATTACTAAGTAATAACGTCTTAGAATATTAATTAAAATAAAGAGGTTTTGCCTCGGCCGATACTTATGACAATAATATTCTATAGAGCTTTATACTCACGAAGGTGTAAATGCTGATGAAACTGATAAATCTTGTCTTTGACGACTTACCTGAAATGGAAAATATAAAAATTATTAGTTTACAAGAAATCATTCCTATCAAAGAACAAAAAAACCAAACACATTTTAAGCAGATTATTTACTCAATCGTCAAATGTCTAAGAAAATAAATCATTCCTATTTAAAATCACCTTAGTTATAAATTAAACACATGAAGTTAAACATTGCCGAAGAAAATATTACACATAGAAACCAAAAATCTTAATCTAAAATCTTAGAGACATTTTATAATTTATAAGAGAATAGCTCTATAAATGGCTCTTCCAGGTACGGCAAAACTTTCAGCAATATCGCATGAAACCAATACAAATGTGCTCTCACAAACTCACTAAAAGTCGCATTTCCGAATAAAGATCCCTCATCATTTCCATTCCAAATAAATTCCTACTGTTCTCTCTAAAAAAAACTGTTTCACACGTCATTAATGTCAATAAATTCGCACGATAAACATTTTCGTCACAAGACTCCGCATAAAATATCAGGATCGAAAAGAATCCCACCTGCTACCTCTTCCGCTTTGGACTCTTAAGACATCAGAGACAGAAAGCATTCAGACTCTCCTTCACCAAACTGTTATACAAATCTCACGCACGTTTAAAATATAGCCTTTCCTTTCCAATCCCATTACCCGAGATCAGGGAGATATACGGAATGTTTTCCCTCCTCTCTGTCCATTCCTATACATTAAGTCTTTCCTTTCCACCGAGCAAAATTTTCCTTTCCCTCCGATTCATTCCCTCCATCTCTTAACCCGACTTTTCCTCGGATTAAAAAGAAATCATTATCCGTCCCTAATTATTTTTTCCTGGTGCGAGAATATTCCCACTATCTTCCCCTTTACCCTCTCCATTCCATGGCTGTCACATTGCTCCCGGGGGAGCCTTCACGGAAGATGTAGGGCAAAAGGACCTGTTCAAACTCCTCCCTTCCTTCCCTACACATTCTTTTTCCTCTTCCTTTACCTACCCTCCTTTCCCACTGAGCTTATTATAAAAGGAAACACTTGCAAATTTATTTCATTCCTCATTTCGCTAAACAAATTAGAATACTACTGTTATTACCAGACGTAGAAGTCATATTATTCTGCCATTATATTTTCGTAATTATTAAAATGGGAAATTCTCAATCGAACACATCTTGCGGTAAATTTAGCCTCAAAAACCAATTTTTATGACAGATTCTATATCTTATGGAATAATTGTCCCATATTTAAGGAGAAGATTATTTCGTAGTCATTCTGTTACGATGCTTCTATAATGTATTTTGTTTTCGAATTGCATTTGATTTTAACATTACAAAGTCTTTTCTTGGCCTTTGTTATCGAACATTTTATGCTTATTCTATTTTAATAGTATTTTACTGTATTTTCAAGATATTTTTACAACGTATTTCACTAATGTACACTATGTATAGCACTTTGGGTAATGGATTATTTCATGTATTATAGCAATTACATTGCAATATTATTATTGCACATTGTTATTATTATTGCACTACTATGAGTAATAGTTCATGAAAATGAGAATTCCTACAAAATTTTAATATCTCTCCACTAAGTAAGTCTTTTTCTGTTCGAGATTCTCATTCATAAGCTTTCCTTATTTTCATATTCACAAACTCACTCATTCAACTAGCTTTATCTCTAAATAATTCGATTTTCTTTTGATACTTATCAGTACTAAAATTGAAGTTGGTCTCGAATGATTCTCAGTATCTATCTTGACTAAAACAATATATTTATTTATTTTACTTGTTTTCTTTACTGCAAATTCCTACAAAGGAAAATAGAAAAAAATTCTTGTTTTGGTGAAATATTCTTTTTTGTTATTCAAGTATGTACAAAAAATTTATAATTTCTATGTCGCAGAATCTGTTGAGAATAATTTTCGCCGTAAAGGGGTGCTTTTACTCTTCTAAATTCATTTTTCATCAATTATCCAAAACTATTTATTGACGATAAAACTCAGAAACTGTGGCAGAAAGGGAAATTTTTAATTTGAGGGCACAGCTGACAAGCACACAGATTAATTTGTCAAACCAAGTGTACTACCAGATATTTCGATATTTTGATGTTGAAGGACCAACGAAAAAGTATTTTTCCAATTTCACTAACCAAGTTATTCATTAAGACATTTTGATCGAAACTTCTGTTTCATCACGATTTGAGTAAATAAATAATGTTTATAGTTTACCGCAAAAGCTTTCAAAAGCACCGACACAAGTACCAGATACGAACAGAATTCCTCACGATCTCGCCGGGTAAAAAATCTTAGCAAAATGAATAACATTATTAACTTAACGCTAAATATATCAATGAGATAAGATTGTATAAATAGATAAAAATTGACTTTTGTAAATAAGAATATTTCAAATCTCTCTCCATTTGAAAGAAAAATCCAAAACCATGTGTGTCGTCAAAGCCTCCGGTTCAGCTACAACATTTCCTCCCAATCTCTCTCCTGGCTAACCCTCTATTGCTATGTACCCTAACTCTGCAGACGCTTCCTCAGGCGTCGCACACAAACGCAAAGGAGTGTGAGAAGTTGTCAAGAGGATGAAAGGGAAGAGTCTCCGCGAAAGGACGACCCCTTTGAGAGGGCGTCAGTCGACCTAAATAATGGACTTATCGACTCGGACCTTTCAATCGAATCGTTACCCGAAATCGATCGATGGAGAGAATTGCGGTAAAAGGCAGCGTCCAAAATTTTTCTATCGGTTTCATCTCGTCTTCTAAGCGGTTAACGAAGCAGCTGACTTCTTTGAAAATCAAAATGACTCAGCAACATATGCTTCATAAAGGAAATTTGTGATAGGAGATGGAACCGTCGTCATTTTGAACATAATCATACAAGGTTAGATCATTACAATGATTTTGGTAACTAAATAACACCAAAAACTGCAGATTTTTCCACATTCAGATTAAGCCATAAAGATAGAATAAGGCATTTCTTTATAATGACGAACTTTTAAGATACTATTTCCAACTAGCAATCACTTCATGTTCTTATCTCTTTCACAAATTAAGTAAGAATTTAATAAAAATACGAGTTCGCATTCATACGAATTTTAGAACTCTACCGTGATAAGTCAGGTTTCCCTCTCGATGAGGGTGAATACGAATTAGGGTATTATTTCCCCAAAATTGTGAATACCTTCTAACCAAGTTATCTACTTGTAATCTCACATTTAGGAATGAAATATATCTTTACATCATCAGGCAAAATCAAATTGATTTTGATATTAATAAAACATGAAATTTCCATTCGATAAATAAAACCATGTTAAGTAACACACTAAATAAAAATATTTTGAATTACATTCTTGCAACTATCCTAGTATTATATCCTCTTTCAAATAAAATGCATTATTCCAATCACAGGGACTTCGAATTTGTACTCTAGAGTGCTTCCCCGACGCACAGCAATATAATCACCCTCCATATAGCTATTAGCAGGAAGTTTCCTGAAATATACCCAAAACTGAATAATAACATGAAAAATGTACGTATCAGAGTCACCGTCATTAAATCAAATTTTAAAAGATCAATTTCATGTAAATACAAACATTTTCCCGTCACTTTGAATATCTTCAATTATTTATGCCCCTTGCCATTTTCCTTTAGGATACGTTGAGAATCAGTTAAGTAAACAAACGCAAAAAAAACCTACATCCTAAGCTTGGGAGTAACGAGTTTTTATCCGCTAGACCTCTTCAAAGTAAAATTTGCCAGATGCCACGCGACGCTCTTGAATCGCGTATGCGACCTTTTTTCGGTTAAAAAAATCATCGGCATTACGTATTCCAGGACACCATTCGCAGAGTAAGGGAAATGGGAGTAGGGAGGACTGTCCTCATGTACAGAATCCCTGAAGAGCTTATGGGTCCTTGGGCGCACGAAATCCTCGCATCGACATTCGTTCCGAATAGTTCTTTCACTTTTTACAACTTGGGTGGCTCAGCCTGAGCCATAGACGACTGTGATATTCTGAAGAGAAAACAACAAAGGGGTGCCTCTCACCCACGGCGAGAGAATAGTAGGAAATATAAACCTGACACGTGATATATTCACCTATAATTTGAAAACACGTTGAAACTGAATAATATATATATTTACACATAATCACGCATAAGAAAAAATACCAAAAATCGAAAGGGAAAGGTCTTAAAAAGAAGTATTGTAAATAAACTGCTTTTTGTTGCTTATCGAATGGGAAGATTATAAAAGCATCGAACAAGTAATATGGGAATATTACGTAACAAGAAGAGAGACTTAAATAAAATAATGTCTTAAGAAGATAATTTAATAATAAATTTGTCAAAAACAGTGAAGAGATAATTAATTATAAACGGGAGTGAGAGATGAAAAAATCCCACGCATCCTTCACGCTCAGGATTGCCGAGATGTTGCATGAGATAAAGTAATGCAAAGTTCTTTCTTATGGCAGCTTGTTCATCCGAAAAGGAATGGCTGATCCCGTTTAAAAACAATAAACAAAATAACCAAACCATGCATGAT